>JANAVB010000377.1:0-61752 GCA_029216955.1 Iris pallida
TTTTGTCTATCTCAACAATTGTTAGAACACAATGATCATTTGATATTTATTTATTAAATACGACTTGTAACTTTTTGTGCTATTTTGAGTTTTAGCCGTGTTGAACCCCACCCCTCACTATGTAAAGACCCTAGAAAGTTAGTTAAAGTAGTGTGTCACCCCACATTGGTCTCCTATGCTAAAATCATCATTTGGCTAGGTGCCCAGTCACAAGTCGTGTCGCACCAATTAGTGTCTTACGTTTTAGCTTAGTGTAAAAACTAAGTTATTGCATTTATTTCTACAGTGACGAGTTACCGGACATCCATAGCACTTTTATCGCAGCTTGTTTTGCTTTGCTTTGCTAGAGGCAAGTACTTTCTACAAAACTTTACATATTGTCACATAAATGAACTGCAAACCCTACCATGGTAAATGCTCTTGGGAGCAAGTTAGATCTCTCATTATACTTTCAGTTACTACATGCTTAGAACAGTCTTGATGTATCTCTCAAATGATTAGAATATGGGTTATAGGGAAACTGTTAGTAGCGTACGTGATCATGCCCCCTTACTCGTACGTACGTACCGAGCTAAGGTTGACATTCTATGTATACCTTGTCGTAGGCGCACCAGCTGTATTTGTACGTATGTACATCTATCGCTTGTTTTACTTGTACGGAAGTACATTTTATATACTTGTACCACAGTACTATTTTACACCTATTGACGATCACGTACCTGCTACAGTTTTAAATATTACATATACATCTGTCTCTATGACATATGTGTCCTTGCCATGATAGACTATGTGATGCCATGTTTCCAGTTATTTCTCTCATGTTCATTTTCATGTTTCATATGCTAGTTTGTTAGATTCAGTACTTGCTTCCGTCCTGACAGGATAACGTTGTAGGTGTCCTTACTGAGGAGGAGTTACTCTGCGATACATATTATGGAGATACTGCCGAGACCCGGCTTTGCCATGCGAGGATGTTCCTGCGGGAGAGACTCGCCTAGTTTGCTTAGCTGTTTGGGATATCTAGTGTAGTCATGTATTAGGCTACATATTTTGTAACTGGACATGTATCCAGTTTTACATTTCAGTTCACTTGTACTTGGACTTTTTACTATATACGACGACTTTTGTGTTTGGAGCATTTATGACTTTTATTCACTTATAGAACTGTTAGCACATTTAGTCTTATCCTGTTGTCTTTAGAACAGCTTACTACGTTTTATCTCAACGTAGGCTGGACATGACTCGGCCTGGCCCAACAATTTGGGTAGCGGGTCGTGACATATTTTTTGCCTTGTTCCATGTACTTGTATAGACATCGATTCCTGAGAGGGAGTAGCTATCCTCTTAGGGAATTTCGTGTCATGACGTGTCATGTCCAGGTCCATTATACTATTCGGAGATGGGAAATTATTAGGGGTTATGTGATCAGAGCCACCCTGTCACTATTCTTGTGCTCGCGCCACTCTCCCCTCACGTAGGGTGTAGCGAGATCCCATTTACCTTGTGCTCATTGTCCAGGTTGGCCGGCATGACTTTCCGTTGAGGTCACCGCGGATTGTCGGGCCAAGTGGATAGCCTGTCATGTCACTTATCCCAAGTCGATCACATATCGCTCTAATAATTCAAGGCACATTTTATATTTACTTATCATATATCCTACTCTGTTCTACATACAGTACTTTTCACCATGCTATGATATACAGTTACTCACATGCTCTACATGCCTCCATGATGTACCTTGATTGGAGACTAAGTTCTGCTCGGGAGAAGGGTTACAACTCCGGTCCTTATTTGGTTTAAGGGTTATAGCTCAGCTTCCGAACGGTTCCCAAGTCTTCATATATCTTTGTCTTGTATTTCATTATACTGTCTCTTATAGAATTTGTCAATTCACATGGAACTGCTGTTAGTGTTTGTACTTGCTCATTTTCCTGACAGGATACCGTTGATAATATTTTAGGAGTAGTTGTGCCATTATTGGACTTCATGATGTTGCTAGCTGAGGTGGATCTCACTATTCTTCTATGTGAGTTGCCTGGTAGTTATCCTTAGTTTGTCTTGTTTTCCTTCTTTATTTCCTGTCTTATGATTCCTTCTAGTAGTTTCTAGTTGTTCTTGTGCTTTAGTTATCTTTCTTGTCTTATCATCCCTAGCTGTTGTGATGTGACTAGAGTATATTTATAGTTATAGGCCTTCTAGACGTAGTGTATATTTATTGGGTACTAGACAACGTTCTACCGCCGATACTGCGGCGAAGGCTGGACGTCGTCTTCGTATTCGTACCCGTATATCCGGGTGCGGATCGTGACAGTCTCGGACTTCATATGTTGAACCCAAGGTTTGGTTGGGTTGGACTTGGACTCGGGCTATGCTTATGATTCATCGGATTGGGCTCGGTTGATTTCAAGTCCGATCCAATCCGTCCGAGTTGCACCCCTACCCTTACCGCTTCCTCCCGGCTGCCAACTCCCCCTCCCCCCCCCCCCCCCCCCCCCCCCCCCCCCCCCCCCCCCCCCCCCCCCCCCCCCCCTTACCCGAGGAGGGGTGTGGGCAGCCACGACGGGGGTGTAGGACATGAAAGAAATATCAAGTTAATTTTTTTAAAAATATCAAGTTGTAATTCAAGTTTTTCTTCTTTTTTTTTTTACTGATAGGGTTTAACTTTCTGCATCATTGACTTTCATTTTCTTCTCTATTTCCCTTGTTTGAATATTGGTTGTTTCTTTACTCTCTCTAAAATAGATGGCAGCTTGGCAGCAAACATGGAAAGCTTGCTGGTTGCTTCTACTTCACTCTCCCCATGCCACACCTAATTATTTCTTGCAACCTATGCACTTTGTTGACCAATTCAGGAGGAAATTTAGGAGGGGACTCATAAGCTACAATCATGACCTTTTGTACCACAGCAGAAAGCTAACTAATAAAACTTTCAAAATTTATACAGTTGCTCACACAAAATGTACAAGTTTGGAGAGATCATAAAAGGCTACTAATTTTTTAAAAAAAAAATAATATCAAATACATAACACCAAAGATAACGACACTATGAATTATGCTCACATATCGCCAGTAGATTTGGGGCTCTATATGAGACTGCAAGTAGCTTCGACGATATAGAGACGAGACCGTCACTAGGTTTGACGGTATGGATGCATTTTTTTAATCCGTATTTTGACTAGAGGAAGAAAGAGAGCATACTCTCGTAAAGTTGTTGAATAAAAATTTCAATTGAGTCTTACTATTTTATAAAATAATCTCTTAGATTCTGAATCTAGAATCGAGAAATTGGGATCAACCTTGGTACTCCAAGAGCCCACCTCAAGACCAAACATGTTTATCCAAACAGGTATTGGGAACTGGGGACCGGATGCATATGCAGAACATTTGAATTCTCTTGATTGACTTTCATATTTCCATGGACTTTCATGTATCAAATAGAGCTTGGAAGAAAAAAAAAAGATAGAGCTTGAAAGAACACAAAATAAAAACCTTGAAAGAACTAATTTAATTGATTCTAGCCAGCCACCTATCATCATTATCAATCTCCACCAAAATCTAGTCTTCCCTAGTTCCAGAGTCTTACACCCAGAAACCCTTTCCCTCCCAAATTAACATCCTTCTAAACCTCCGGCCGGAAATTCATGTTTCAGGAATCCGTTCTTCGATCAAGCTTCGTTTGAGAATTGAGAGTGGCATTAAGTGACTAGACATTTGTTAGAGAGGGAGCAAAATAACTTGAGATCTAGTTTGGTTCGCGGAAAAGAAAGGGAAGAAAATTAATTTCTTGTTTCTTTTTTTCTTTGAAAAATTATAATTTTTATCCAATTTTTTTTTTCTGTGTTTGGAGAGGACAAAAAAACTAGAAAAGAAATTGAATTTCCTATAAGCCTCGGTTGGTTAGCGGAATCATTGGGTTGGAAATGAAAAGTGATTACTTTTCTATGTTTTGGTGTCAAAAGAATCAAGGGGGAAAGGAAAGTGGTTCTCAATGTAAGAAAAATTAGGAAAAAAAATGATTCCATCCATCCAAACTAGGAACCACTTTCCCACCTTGAATTATTCACTTTTCTTTCTAAATTCGTTGACATTTCCAAACATAGGAAAAGAAAATCAATCAGAATTGTAATTTTCCAAAGGAAAGAAAATGCCAAGAAATTGATTTCCTTTCCATTCATTTCCGCGAGCCAAACGAGGCCTAATGGAAAAATGAATCATTTGGTTGGATGGAGAGACCACTTGTTCTCTTATTCTCCTTTCCAATTATTTTTCTTTCCAAGTACTTTCCTTTGACACCTAAACAGAGGAAATGAATTTTACTTTCTCAACCTCATGATTCCGCCATTCAAATGAGACTTAAAGAAAAAATTTGAGGAATAGGAAGAAACATTTAAGCCAGTGAGGAGGAGTACATGAGCGACTATCTATATTTATTAATTAAATTGTTCATTAAATTTAACATGATTAGTTAGATAAGTATATATAAAAAATTAAGAAGAAGTTTTTTAACTAATAATAATTGAAGAATAGTGTGGACTGTGGAGCTAGCTATGTATGGAAGTAGACCTCATTCATAAGAGAATCTCTCTTTCTTTGTAATTTTGCAATGTGGACATTGGAGCTAATGAATGAATTACTGGAGAACTTCAGGTTGGTTGAGACAAAGAAACAGATTCACTGGGAAATGACATAAGATTCAAACTCAGCCTCTCAACAATAAGATTGCCAATCCTTTAATTTATGACTCAATTTTAACTTATTCAACGATCGAGAAGCTAAGCTTATGTTAATTTTAAGGTTTTTTCATTCAACGATGCTTCTCGATTCGTACGAGCAGACCATACGGATGGCTCGTACTAACGTAACTGTTGGAAATATTTGCCTTTATCTTCAAAATTCTGTAAACAAAAATAAATAAAATTAAAGTTACCGGCCTCCGGGGAAGTCGCGCACGAAGCACTGCCCTAAGAGTTGATTCGGGTCTATGTGCAGACTTTGTCCTAATGCTCCTAGTGGTAAAACCCACGCTCTACCGGTATCCCGTCATCGCACACGACTCGGGAAGATTGACCCGAACTTAGCTTTTGCCCAGAAGATAGAAAGAATTAGAATGGAAGTGGATGATTGAAAATGGAATGAATTTTGTAGGAGGAATAGACATAATTTTTAGAGGGTGGAAACCTTTTTTTTTCTCCTTTTCAACAACATAAAGGAGACATGTATATATAGGAATCATGTTACAAAACAATATATCAATGGTCTTTCAATAGGATTCAATAGGAATAAAGGTGTGATAATGGGTACTAATGTGACCGTTTTAGGGGTTAAAGAAATGATTCATGATAGGACTTTATGTGAATAAAGGGGATAATAATATGGAGAAAAATTAATTTTTTTCACCAATTATTACAACAATCCCCCCCCAAAAAATCAATTTTTGAAACCAAAGATAACAATGTTCAAAAGGAGTATGGATAGAAGAATTTCTGGACAATTATATACTATGCATAGATGAGATGGACTACAGCCTTGAATCTCACTTAGTGACTATTGTCTTTATCTGAAGAAGTGCTTGATGGACTACGCCTTGAATCAGACTTCTTGAACCAGATTCAGAAAATAACACACATAGTACGCTAGAGGTTCTTGGGTCTATCGGGTGGCGCGTTTGATTGGCCATGCGCACTTTTTCATATTCATGAGAGTTGTCTAGGATCGCCCCGTCCTATAGTCGCGGCCTTCACGACCTCTCACATAGGTAAGTCCTCAAAGGTTGGTGATAGGAATCAACCCTGCATATCATGCTTGGACTTATTAAGAGTTTAAACTCACCCTATCCATATCACAAAAGGAACACTGTCACCATAGGGATGGGGTATGAATGTACACATGTACAGCCTCCTGGGCTTTTATTTTAAAGAGATTTTAATCTCAGGTCAGTGTTCCATAATAGTCACCTAGTCCAGCTTGTTCCTACCCATTGAACCGGCTTCTTGGGATCTCCAATCAGACTCGGTTGGGTTGCCACTGCTGGTGACTATACTATGGGCTTAACCCCATCCCCCTCGATGATTCTAGGATTAATTTTCTAGAAAAAACTCTTCGTCAAGAGTAAACATACTCTTCGTCAAGAGATCTGTAAAGTTCTTTATGACTTTTATAGTCAAGAACCACAATTTTGCCTTTTAGGCTCTTTTAATGTCTTAAAATGCAGCTGCAAGTACCTGTTCATCTTAGAATTCACAAGATCATGCTTTAGCAGTTCTTTAGCATAATTGATAAAAATAACAGGTACATAATATGTATATCATGTATTTGCATAATAAGAAGCTTAATCTATTCAATACTTCATGAAGTCATAGCAAGAGTAAAATTTAGGCTTGGGTCTGTAAAAGATATCTGATCCATTCAGCTTTAGTACAAGCTATGGTTAAATATACAATTTCAAGTTCTTTGATACTCCTAGCTATGATAGTTTGTCACATGGACCTATCATGTTCTGAGTATCAAAGTTGTTCCACAGATAAAATCTTACACTGGATCTTACTGATCTTTAGTGTCTTTATATTCGAAGAAAATGTCATACAATGACTTAGAAAAATACTTAAGAATTTTATGAAACCAATAATAATCCATTTCTTTAGGAATCTTTGGTTTGACTAAGCCGGATATTTGTGTTACCCTTAAATCATATTATGTGTCATCAAAATCAAGGTGTATGATTCCACTAATTGCTAGATGAGCCCTAAGGTAATGAGCCAAAATGCATCTGAGTCTATCAACTCTTAAAGTAAGACACAGTAACTTTCAGTCTTGGCTCTAAAGATTTATCTTTACTAGCCATGTTTGCAAAAAATAACAATATAAAGTATTAGAATAATAGTTTAAGAGATTTTGCTAATCAACCTTAAAAAATCTTTAGTTATCAAGTGTTGATTAATTTGGGTTAGCTGTAGGGGCCGGTTCCCAGCTAGCGGAGGTCCACAGGGGACGATTAAGTACCGTGTCGCTTAGGGCTATTTACGTCCGGTTGACAGAAGGACCCTTTCGGCTTGTACCCAAAATAATCTCAACTTTAAAACTTAGATTTAAAGGAATTTGCAATTTCACTAACTATTTTCTTGTAACTAAATTGTCTGAATGAATCAAAGAATTGTAACGTCACGAAATATAAGCAAAACAAAGTTTTTCTTAATATTGTGACTGAACAATATTGTAATAGTTTTTCTTTTTCCGACTAGAAAGTCTAATATTGTGATAATATAGTTATTTAAGGTTCAAACATGTAAACCGACTAAGAAAAGAATATCACCATATTCGACATACAGAAACCTAGAATGATGTCTCACATACTTCATATATTTGTCCAACTAAATTTAGTAGACAAAATGAATAGAATATGTGAATTGTAAATTTTTAAAAAAAATACCTTTCCACGTGATTGGAACAATTTTGTACTTCTTGAATTCGGCTTAGTAATAGTACTTCAGAAGAAATGTCATTTAGTACATTATTTTGAGATAGTTCTATAATCTCACATCCAATTTTGTCCAAGAATTTGGAAATGAAAAAATTTATAACCATCAAGTTAGAATAATAAAGCAAAAACTTTGTACTACTTACCTTATATCTTAGCATGTTTGATCCTTTTCTAACATGTCATAACTTCTAATGGTTCTGACTTGAAGAAATAACATTACAAAGATCATATCGGAAAAAGAAAAAGAAAAGATAAACATCTCTAACATTTCGGTCTTCAAAAATATAATTTGAACCAATGCACAACTTGTTCATTCTGATACATCAATGTATATTGTTTACCATTAAAATAATTTAACAATATTTTTATGGTAAATATGAAAACAAGAATTATAAAAATGCTATCAGTATGCCCAAGTCTGACATATATTTTAGTTACATAATACAGTGAAAGAAAATATTTGATAATACTATATAGCAGCATGTATCAAAAAAAAAATTCTATAAATTAAATATTACATATACAATAACCACATAACAATATATTTATACTTGGATGACTTTGCAAAATTATATTCTAGATGCAAAACTCCATAATTAATATTGAATGATGTAAAATTTTATTATTGATGCGTAGCAATACCTAGTTTTATATGTAAAGTCATAATTAACATGGCCTGACAAAATTCTATGTCATCATCCATAACATCGGGCTACTAAATAGTTATTAATAATATTAAATGAAAGGATTTCTCGTGATGCATCAGGAATAGAAAACATGGAATTAGAATAGATGTTATGAACCTTGCACTTTACCAATGATATGCAAATACAACAAAAATAAAATAAAATAAAATAAAATAAAATAAAGCAACATGAGTTTATCACTCCACGTGCCTTATTATATGTTACATAATAAAAAATTACATATGTTAAAGCATGTGCTAATCAATAATTTGCTCTATATGTTAGCATAATTATTAGCAACCAAAATTGTGCACATATAATAATCTAAATAAAATTGTTAAACAATATACGTAATTAAATTAGATGCTACACAATATATATATATCTCTACATACATTATCTAGGTAATAGTTCTAATCTATTTGAGAACTATTAAAATATTCTATAGAGCAAAGTTAGGCATATGAATTTAGATTTTACCAAAAAAAAATTTTGTTCTGCCAAATGCCTTTGCAAACGCATATACTATTTATAGAGATAAAAAATTCTATTTGTTGTAATTGCAAATAGCAATTTTGAACAAAGTAGCTTATCATCAAAAATAATTCATTGATGCATGCTACATATTGTTACCAATCAATTTGAAATAGTGGAAAGGCTAAATGCTACTGAGTTGGAATTGACAATATTCTCAAGATGTTACTATTGGCTCAAGTTATTGCAATGAATTTGAAAGTGAATTTTATTCATCCATACATGTATATTATTTCTAATTGGAATAGAACAACAAATTCGTTCTGTGCTAACAAGTATAAGGATGATTGGAATATTTTGTGCTAACATAATGAACAAAATGAAGAACTATTCTAGATGATGTGGAACATAATTTCTAACATCTATTTACAAATATTATGAACGAAATCAAAAATTCACTAGGGATTAGTTATAACTCAAACCACTACGGACTAAAGGAGTAAAGAGCTTGAGTTATTGTCAATGCATAAATATTCTTAAAATCATTCATCATATTCATATATCAAAAGACATGAAACATTCTATTAATCAAACTTGAAAGTTATAAACCATAACCTAGATAAAATTATGACTACTCATAATTTGACCAAAATAAACCAACTAAGTTCTAAGAATCCAACTGGACCCAATCTTCTATTGAACTCAGGGTGTACAAACTGGTGCAATAGTCAGCCTTACCAGAAATAATAAAATGAAAGAAATCGTATATTTGCCATAATCAAGTATAATTATTGGATTCATAAAGTTATATAATTAATGTGAAAAATAACATCTAAGTGATAAAATTGCACTAATTAATAATATAATCCAATTAGTGTGATGTCATTGCATTAATTCAAAATGAAATATCTTCCATGCAACATATAGGACATGTAAGGACACCTTTTATTGATGATCACAAATATATTGAACATGTATAAGATTTTCTATCATATCAATTTCAAACTACCATATAGTTTGATAATCGTATATGAATTGAATTTAGTGTTTTACTCACAAGTTGTATCATCAAAAAAAATTATGAATCATATGTAACACTGTATCCGAACTCTATTCTATCCGAAAACAAAATCGGTTGGGACTGACAATCACATCTTCTTCTTCCACAAACTTTTGCTTATGCATAATAAAAGTAAGACATGCATAGTTTGCTTTATGCATGTGGAGAACCATGAAAGTGCATTACATAGGAGGAGCAATTTATTCTTGGAAAAACAAATAGAACTTCTAATGGTTACTATGGAAGAGCAGTAGATATCCTGCACCTTCAATAATGTTAATACTTGAAACTAAATAGCATGCTCTATTAACCACATATCCATAATGCAAAAATGAAGAACGAAAAGTGAAAAACAACATAAATTATTATTTACAAATGGGCCAAAACTATTCTGTTAAGTATTTCTTTTTCTACTCTCGTCTCAAGTCAACATGGCTTGTTCAGTTGTTTGATTAGCAATAAGGAACGTTCTTAGAAAAAAGTCAACGAACAGATGTGACAAGATTGAATCAACTTGTTAAAAATATTATGTTAAAGAATTACATCAACATAACAGACTAATCTTTAGAAAGAATTAATAATATTAAAAAATAATTATAAAGTAACAATAGCACATAATACTTTCAACCCATGGCTACAATAATGGTATCTAATATTCCACCACATTTGTTCCATGAAGAGAAATGGAAAACTTCATCCGTCCCAAGAGTATAGAAACTTTTGATTTACTAATGAAACAAAAGATAAAGAGAATTACTATTCATCTCTTTACGGACGTTAGAACAACATGTATCAATTCTTTCACTTAGAACAATATTTAAACATAATGTCTTGTAAGACAGGAAATAAAAATTGTAAATGGTTAAACTAACATATATAAAATGATAATCAACTCTTAGATTGTTGGAAATATTTGCCTTTATCTTCAAAATTCTGTAAACAAAAATAAATAAAATTAAAGTTACCGGCCTCCGGGGAAGTCGCGCACGAAGCACTGCCCTAAGAGTTGATTCGGGTCTATGTGCAGACTTTGTCCGAATGCTCCTAGTGGTAAAACTCCCGCTCTACCGGTATCCCGTCATCGCACACGACTCGGGGAGATTGACCCGAACTTAGCTTTTGCCCAGAAGATAGAAAGAATTAGAATGGAAGTGGATGATTGAAAATGGAATAAATTTTGTAGGAGGAATAGACATAATTTTTAGAGGGTGGAAACCTTTTTTTTTTCTCCTTTTCAACAACATAAAGGAGACATGTATATATAGGAATCATGTTACAAAACAATATATCAATGGTCTTTCAATAGGATTCAATAGGAATAAAGGTGTGATAATGGGTACTAATGTGACCGTTTTAGGGGTTAAAGAAATGATTCATGATAGGACTTTAATGTGAATAAAGGGGATAATAATATGGAAAAAAATTGATTTTTTTCACCAATTATTACAACAGTAACGACTTCCATTAGAGGGACGGATCCAAAATAGATCGGAGTCAATAGTAGAGGGGCCACAGCAGCAGGATCCACTCGAAAACATTTTTCTTTCTCATTTCATACTGTTTTTTATCTACTGTTTAAGCTTTTTTTTTATTTATTTTATGAAATAGATGGTTGTTCGTTCCAATTAGACATCAATTTACTCATTGACCTTAATTTCTTCACATCAATCATCCACATCAGTAACTCTAGTACGAGATGACTTACTACATATATGAGACTAAATTACAACTTGATACTCTCAACTATTCTAGTTTTTCAGCTTGATACCCTCAACTATGATATGTACAAACTTAATATCCGATCTTAACTAATATTTTTAGTTGATATTCCAAAAAACTTTTATTCCTAAACTATCCTTCCCCTACCCCCTCCGGCCATACCCTCCCCCACCCCTGGGCAGCTATCTGCCCCTCAACCCCCCCCCGCTGCTATTCCCTCACGCCCCCCCCCCCCCCCCCCCCCCGGTGGCCATCACCACATCCTCCCCCCCCCCCCCCCCCCGACCACCCCCCTACCCACCCCCGGCCCCGAAGAACCCCCTACCCGACCCCGACAACCCCCTATCCGCCCCCGAGCCCGAGCTCGCTCGCGTGCACCTCGCGTGCTGCCCCTCGCGCCACCGTGCGCTACCCTGCATCCCTCCCGCCCACCCACCACCCCTCTGCGCTGCCCTGCATCCCCCCCCCCCCCCCCCCCCCCCACCCACCACCCCCCTGCCCGCGTGCTGCCCAGCGCGCCCTCGCGCGTCCCTGCGCCCGCTGTCCGATCGCGCGTGTCCGCAGTCCAACTGCAGCCGGAGAGAGAGGAAGGTGGGTTGGGGAAGAGAAGAGAAGGAACAATTTGGTCCCAAGAAATTTCAGATTATTAAGTTGGTACCTATAAAAATTGAGAGTATTAAGTTGAAAGATCGTGATAGTTGAGGGTAACAAATTACAATTTAGCCTATATACAAGGACAATTGAGACTCGACATAGTCGACATCCATGTCTCATTCTCTTATCGGATTTTTTTCCAAGACAATTACAACTTGTGATTCTGAAAGAATATTAAACATACGGTCAAGTCAAGGAAATTGACATGGAACCTGATTTTGAATTTGTGGTTGACCGTTGACGTATACATATAACTAACTCTATTCCCTTTGAAGCCATGTCATTGACTACGATGTGACTGTTAGTGATAGATGAAGAAATCAAAGCATAACCCAAGTTTGAAAGAAGAGAACAAATAAAATAAATAAGACTTAGGGAGCGTTTGGTACACGGTATTTTTTTTATTCTCGAAAAAATTTAAGATGGAAATTTATTACCACGTTTGTTTGACTTATAAAAAATTTATTCCCGAAAATTATAAATATCCGGGTAAATAGTTTACCCACAAAACATGGAAATTCTATCCCTTGAGAATAGGTGGATATTTTTTTTTGTCCGGCAAAAAAAAAATTGTCTAAATTTTTTTCTTCTTTTTGATCAATTTTGATTAGTTTTGAACTTTTTTGCTTTTTTTTTTTGTTTTTATTGTTTTTGTCATTTTTTGTCCTTTTTACCAATTTTTTGTCGTTTTAAGCGATTTTTTTTCTTTTTACCATTTTTTGTCTTTTTTGTCACTTTTTGATTATTTATGTCGTTTTTATCTTTTTTTTGTCATTTTTACCAATTTTTTGTCGTTTTAAGCGATTTTTTTGTCGTTTTTAACCCATTTTGTCTTTTTGGTCACTTTTTGATTATTTTTTGTCGTTTATCCTATTTTTGTCCTTTTTGTCGCTTTTTTGTCAAATTTTTTCGTTTTAAGCAATTTTTTGTCGTTTTTGTAGCTTTTTTTTTGTTTTTTACCGATTTTTTGGTCGTTTTTGTCGCTTTTTTGGTCATTTTACTAATTTATGGCGTTTTTTTGTCGTTTGTCGTTTTTTTTGTTGCTTTTACCGATTTTTTATCGTTTTTTTGGTTATTTTTTGTCGTTTTAACCGATTTTTTGTCCTTTTTGGCGTTTTTATCGATTATTTTTCGGTTTTGTCGCTTTTTGGTTATTTTTTGTCGTTTTAACCGATTTTTTTGTTGTTTTTAACCTTTTTTGTCGTTTTAAACCGATTTTTTTGTCATTTTTGTCGTTTTAACCGATTTTTTTCGTTTTTATCGATTATTTTTCGTATTTGTCGCTTTTGGTTATTTTTTGTCGTTTTAACCGATTTTTTGTTTTTAACCGATTTTTTTCGTTTTTAACCATTTTTTGTCGTTTTAAACCGATTTTTGTTTTTTTTGTCGTTTTTGCCGCATTTTTGTTTTTTTTTTCGTTTTTACCGATTTTATGTCGTTTTTGTCGTGTTTTGGCTATTTTTGTCGTTTTTACCCTTTTTTGTTATTTTTGTCGTTTATACATTTTTTGTTGTTTTTTTGGTCATTTTTGTCGTTTTTCATCGTTTTTGTTGTTTTTTGTTATTTTGTCGTTTTTACCGATTTTTTTGTCGTTTTTACCCTTTTTTTATATTTGTTCATTTTTTTTCGTTATTATTATTTTTTATTTTTTTCTCGGGAATATTTATATTGTCACCAAACATGGGAATGTAATTTTCCATGGAATTTAATTCCTTGAAATTTGATTCCCGAAAATATAGAATTTTCGATTATATAGTATTCCGCATACCAAATGCCCCCCTAGTATATGTTAGGATAATTTAAATACATAATTCTCAACTCTCATCATATTTCTAAATTTTTAGTGTAACCATTGTATGCTCACCGTGTAATTCCGACTCTCATGTACTTTTTTTCCTTCTAAATTTTTAGAGCAGGGACCTGAGGTTCTTACTTCTTAATATGAAACTCATCGTCTAAGCATTAAGTCATTAATGGCAAGGAATAATTTATTTATTTTCGTGGAGATCGAATTCATCCAGTCACAAATCATGATATGTTGTGTTTTTAGAGTATTTGTGTTCGCCCATCAAACATAGTGGGATTGTTCATCATTTCATGCAAATGTTGTCACGTGTTATTTTTTATCCAACTTAAAACCACTTTGGAGTGGTATGGTAAACGGCTACATTAGGTTTTGACCATTGTCTGACACGTGACAAACATTGAGTAGAAGGATGAACATCTTCACTAGTTTTGGTGGATGAACAAAAATGGACTCATGTTTCTATCTCTAATCACTAGAGTGAGAAAACTTTGATATAAAGTATTGGAAAAGAATTAAAATTATAGTATAATTTTATATAATTTTTCAGAAGATAGAGGAATGTCCCGTATACTTACTAGTCACATTCACATATGGTGCACGCACAAAAAATAATCTATGATATTATTAAAATTTAGCTAAATTAAAATTATATAATTTTTTTTAAATATATTTTAATTAGAATTTGTTATATCTATGTTTCTATAATTTGGATATGTTTTTAGTTTGATAATGTCATGTACATAGTTTAAATATAATTTGAATATTGAATATATTTTCCCACTAAAAAATGACACATGGTACAAAACCAATTTGGTGGATGAACAAAACCACATACAAAGTGGTTTGTAATGAATGAAAATGTCATGTGTCATCTTTTTTGTGGGAGTGAATATCCCACCTAGTTTTGGTGGGTAAACAAAAATGGACTCTTTCAGAATTTGTTATATGTTCAGTTAAAAGAATTTTAGATTTTTTTTTCTTAAGTATGTGAGGAGATAAGTATGCGGTAGTTAAAAATTATTATTATTATTTAATGGATGATACACATACGATTTGAATGACTCATTTTTGAAGAATTAGAAGAGATATACCCCTTCCGCCTATATTAGATAAAAAAATAAGTTTATAACCAAATTTAATTGTAAACCTTTACAACCGTCACGTAACGGTTAGTAATTGGTCTCCTCTCTTTTTTTTTTATACGAAAAGAATGAACCAATTACCAACCGTCATTTGGCGGTTGTGAAGACTTGCAACCAAATTAAGCATAACATTGTTCTACAAATGTTCTAACTACGAAGTTAGAAATTATAGTATAATCATAAAATTTTCTATAGCATATCCAAATTTAATTATAGTATATACATAAATTTGCTTTCTTGAAAATGAATTTTTTGGTTGCTTTTAAAATTACTGGAAATGGGCATCCTCTATCATATAATGTCTGGAACTGCTTGTATGCAATTGAAAATTTTATGTTCTTTTCAATTTTTTTTGACGCCAAAAAATTGGGGAGTAGTAAGATTTTGTTCTTATACGAAGGTTGATTTGAATGCCATAGGTTGTCCTGTTTGACTGCAAATTCAAGTGTAATTTGAAGCAAATTTTAGTATATATTATTATATATACTCCCTTAACCCTCCCCCTCCCCCCCCCCCCCCCCCCCCCCCCCCCCCACCCCCTCACCCCCCCACCCCTCGCACAAATTTTGTCGGATGGTCGGACAGAAATTTTCTTTTTGTGTAATTTTATAAAATATGTTACGGTCAATACAATTTCAGTAAAAAAAATCTGCTATAGAAATATTAATGTCAAGTTTTGATGCTATGTTGTTACTAGACATCATTGAGGACATGTCAGTACTCTCCCTGGTCTCTCTATTTCCATGCAAAGGGGGGAGGGGTGCTGTACAAGTACAGAACAGTAGTGATGCCAACGTGCCATTCGATTTGATTCACTCAACATTGGTACGATATGATGTGCTGCTATATATCTGGTAGTGACAATAATGGAGTGGTGCTATGTGTTAGTATGTGTTTGGCTATGTTGTCACAGGAAGGTGCTTCCCACCCACACTGGCTACAGGAAAATAAAGAAACAAGTTGGGGACTCATCTTCCATGTGGCACTCAAGTGTAAGCTGTTCACACATCAACTCAGTTCCCATACAGTTATCAATTAATTAAGGGCCTGCCTGATTTTGGAAGCTATATAAATAGTGAATCCATGTGTTATAAACATGTCACATCAACTCAATCAACCTATATATTTTGCTAGAGAGTTACTTGGGATGTTTGGATAGAAATAACTCTTTAAAAGTATAAAAATAACATTTTTATCATGTTAAATTACATTGTACTTATAGCAAATTATATTTTTTAAAATATGTTTTGATAGAGAACTTTTTGTCTCTTGCGAGTAGAAGAAAAATGAGTTCGTTGTTTGGATGGTTGTTGAAAGTGAAAAAAAAAAGAGTTCGATTGTTTGGATAGTTGTTGAAAGTGGATGTTAGAGTTAGAGATATGGTAATCCATAATTAAATTAATTATGTATTATTTTACAATATAAAATTTATCAAATAATTATTGATTATTTTAATTGACATTGTAAATTTTCTAAAATAAACAAATTCTCATAAATTAAGACTTTGCTATAAATATTTAGAAAATCATGCATTTAAAAGTAAAATTTAATAAAATTTTAAGCCACATTTTAATAATAATAATAATAATAATAATAATAATAATAATAATAATAATAATAATAATAATATTATTATTATTATTATAAATTATTTTTTTACACCTCATTCTCCTCCAATACATTACATAGCCATCAACTATTTATTATTCTCCTCAAACCCAAGCCACCAACCCATTCTCATTCTCTCTCTCTCCACTTCTCCACTCCCCCACTTTCGATTCCTCTTCTTCTTCTTTTTGGTCGGGAGAGTGACGATCGACGCATCCTCCTTTGGCGGTCCAAGGTGGTCACTGCCCCACCTCTGGCGTCGGCCTCCGGCATGCCCCGTCTCCAGTGTCGGCCTGCACCATATCCGGTGCTCCACCTCCGACGACTTCCAGATCTGCGTGCGGCGGTGGTCGGAGACCCTTCCCTCTCCGGATATGAAAACTTTCAGATCTGCGTACGTCGTCGCTCTCCGGAGATGAAGACTTCCTGATCTTCGTCGTCGAGGTGTCGACGCCGACGTTGAAGAGAGACCATCTCTCACTTGCAGCACAGTTACACCAATTTTTTGGTGTAACTGATTGTTGAATAATTTTTTTTTTTTTTGGGGGGGGGGGGACAACAACTCTGAGCTGCATAGATTAGACACTTACCTCACAAATTACTCCCCCATCCAAATGCTAAAACTGTTCACACTTTCATTGAAAGTGGCAGTTTTATCCCACTTTTTTCACACCTGCTGTCTACCAAACAAGTCCTTAATGTAACACTACTGGTGATTATAATGTTAAAACTTATAGAAAAATTATTACAGCAAGAGAAATTTTGAGAGAATTTGGAAAGTGAGAGAGAAGTTTGTGAGAATTAGATTGGAAGGTAACTCCACAACAAATTTGACAAACTACGGAAAACTAAAAAATTTACCGAGAGGGTCAATTAATTCCAAAAGAAAATTCATCAACAGTGTTGTCGAAACTTGATTTATTTTTGAAATTCCAAAGGTAATTCCAAATGGCACGCATTGACTAACTATCTTTGTCCATAAGTCATTCGAAAAATTGAACTGCAACCGCATGCTCATGGCTCTCTATAGTAATGTCATGTTTGTGCGTTTTGCTACCTCATCTTGCTCTGGACATCCTGGAAATGTCCATACCTATGCAATAATCCTGAAACACCATAGACGCGTACTCTCCCCCATTGTATGTTCTTAAATACTTCAATGTTATTCCTTTCTTGTTTTTTTATGCATGTCTTCCACCCTCGGAATATAACAAATACTTCAGACTTGTGCTTCATGAAATAAACTCATATCCTTCATGAGAAATCATTTATGAGAGCGACGTAATACTCAACACCTCCTTTAAAACGAACCGGTGATGGCCCCTATATGTCAGAGTGGATATAATTGATAAATCCTTCAGTCTTGTTAATTGTCTGCCTGAAGCCAATCACATGTTGTGTGTCCATCGTGCATAACTTACATAATTTTAATTTGCACTCCTTTAGGCCCCTCTCAGTCATGTAGCCTAGATGTAAATGTCATAACTTTGTGGTATTCCTTACTATGCACTTTCTCCGTCCCAACAACTATACCACCAGTCAGTGTGCTGCTATCCATTGATACAAGTTCAAGAACAATAATGTCACTTCATAACCACTATGTTTCCCTTTACCATCTTCAATGAATCGACTTGGCCAATGAACTTGCAACCTGATGCGTCCATCGCGCCTAATGAAATGAATTTCTTCTTTAACTCCGGAACGTATCTCATGTTCACAGGTATCTGCATCATCCCTTCGAACATTTTTAGCTTGATGTTTCCTACGCCAGTAATTTTACAAGACACAATGTTTCCTATGAGAACAACACAATATTGGATCCTTATAGCTGCAAAACTACTCCTTACTCGAGCACAAATGATACGAACACCCAGAATAAAAATTTATGCCTCGAGAAACTTTCCTTTCCGTTATGCACGGTACATCACACACCGGCTCCTCGCCTTCTTGAGCAACATTGGCTTGACTCAGGCCACTTAAACATGTTCCTCTACCCTTCTTCTCTAGCCATTATTTGTACTTTGGACATTGCTTCTTCATGCGTCCGACCCGAATGTTTGCAAAAGAAATATGCATCATTCTCATGCCATAACAATTTGGACTTCCCTTGACTACTCTTTCCTTCATTCTTACTCTTCGACATTTTCCTTTCATTAGCGAACAACCCGGATGACTCATCAATTGGATCTGGCCACTTCATAATACCATTATTAAGAAAAGTAGTGCTCACCTCTTCTATCTTGATAATCTCTTTTCCATAAAGAATTGTCGTAACCAAATGGTCATAAGACCTCATAACCGAAGAAACGAGCAATAATGCCTTGTCAACTTCCTTTAACTTGACTTCAAGACACATAATGTCTCTTACTATCTTGTTGAAGCTATTCATGTGACTAAGAATCTGGGCCCCTTCCTTCAAGCGTAGACAATAGAGTTGTTTCTTGAGATATAACTTATTTGACAACTATTTTTTCATGTACAAGTCCTCAAGCTTCAACCACAAACCGGTTATAGAAATTTCTTTCGTGATATTATACATGACCTTATCCGCAATACAAAATTCCATTATGCTTGTGTCATTTGATCCATGTCTTCCCATGAATCATCCATCATATTCGAAGATCTTTTCTCCTTCTTGATGCCGGACTAAAAGACTCCCTCTTTAATGAGTAGGGTACTTCTAGGCCACAAAGAGAAGTTTATTTTTCTACTAAATTTGTCAACCTCGAACTTTGTGCTATTTATTTTGTTACTCGCCATCCAAAAAATTTAAAATTCACTCGGACCTTAATGAACCAAACAATTTTGAGAAACCCGATCTATGAAGATAGGTAGATGACCAATGTAATCGTCACCTACAGTTGACCCAGATCTAGGAGTTTGAAATCTTTAAAGTTTTTTTTAGCTCTGATACCAATTGTTGTGTAACACGTGAAAGCGAGAACATGAAAATACCATTATAACGATGAGAATAACAAAGCATAATATAACCGAACAATAAACACAAAAGCACAAAAGGTTTTTTACGTGTTTCGGTTAGGATCAACCTACTTTATGAGGCAAGGAAATAAAATTTATTGAATCAACGAGAGAATATTACAAAAGGATTAATAACTGTAATGTTCCACTCCGTACGGTGCATTACGATGAGGCGTTGACTTGAAGAGTTGCGTTCATCCGATGAAGTATCGATGCGAATCGATGCAAGAGTTATGTTGGCCAGAAAGAAGCTTTGAGTCGATTCGAATCTATAAATCGAAGCGATGCAAAGCATAAGCCCGATTCGAAGAAATATTGACTTTAGTTTATTTCGTATGCATGCTACGCTTTTACACTGGATTATAAGAGGTCGACATTTTGCCTTATTCGTAATGGTGTCCGCAAAACCAAATCGTCTCTTTGCAACAGATTGTGGCATGGTACGGTAGGCCAAATCGGTCGAGTAATTCAATGGAACACGAAGTGTTAGAATGGCTAAGTCAAAAGAGTTAGCCGTGCAACAAAGTTATGGAATCGAACCGCATCAGCTCGACGAAACGACAAGGCGTATCGACTTAAGGTGGACGGTTCTTGACCCTTCTCCCTGCTACTTCATGCCTAATAAAATATATCCTTGTATGTGTATGCTACTATCGAGTTAACAAGTATGGCTCAAATCGAGTAAAGGTCTTAATGTGTGTCGAACATTAAGATAGAACATTGAATATTGAACAATTGAGGCGATGTACATCAAGTACACGAGTCACGATAGGACATTGATGCTAGAACATTGAAAGATAATATTATGATGTGCATCAAGTGCACGACTTGGAAGAATATTGAACACTAAGGCATAGAACATTGAAATACGGTATCAAAGCGTGTAATGCCCCGCTCCGCACGGTGTATTACGCTGAAGCGTTGACTCAAAGAGTCACGTTGACCGAAAGAAATGTATCGATACGAATTGATACGAGAGTTACGTTGTCCCGAGCAACGCATCGAACTAAGTCGATGCGAAGAGTTGCCTTGTCCCAAAGAATGCATCGAGTGAATCGATGTGAAGCGCCGCGTTGCCCCGAAGGATAAGTGCGTTGAATCGGCTCGAAGATTCTAAGAAATCGAATCGACCAAGGCACAAGTCCGAATCGATGCAAGTATTAATTTTAGTTGGTTTCATGTGCAGGCTATACGTTTACGCAAAAATATTAGAGGTCGATATTTCGTCTATTTTGCGACGGGTCCGCGAAATCAAATCGTCGCCTTGCGACGGACTGAGACTTGGGCACGGTAAGCCAAATCGGACGTATAATTCAATGAAGCACGAAGTACTCGAATGGCTAAGTCAGAAGAGTGGCCGTGCAACGAAGTTATGAAATCGAGCCGCATCGGCTCGGCGAAACGACAAAGGCGTATCGACTCAAGGTGGGAGGATTGACTCTTCTTTTTTACTCCTTCATGCGATAAGTCAAATACATCATTGTATGCTAAGTTAACCTATCGATGCCACGGGCGTGGTCCGATCGGAAGATAAATCGTAGTGTGGGTCGAACACTAGTTAGAACAATTGAAATGAAACGTGCATCAAATGCACGAGTCGCTATGGGACATTGGATATCGCAAAGGCGAGTGCCTCGGTGCACAAGCCGCAAGAACATGGGATAACTGTATTAGGCGAGTGCCTTAGTGCACGAACCATACCGTACCTTCACGCACGAGTTAGAAAGGCTAGAACATTGAAAGACAATAGACGAGCGCCCTAGCACGCAAGCCACGGACATTGAACACTAAGGCATAGAACATGGAAATACGGTCGAAACGTGCCTACGTGCACGAGATCATAAAAAGATGGCTTCGTTGAGAAAGAATACAGTTGTCACGACCCGCACCCACTGTGAGGGTACGAGAACGTAACAACGTCCAGCCTACGCCGTAGTGTCGGCGGTAGAACGTTGTCCTAGGTCACAATATCTAACAATATAAGGTATCTGAACAATATATACACTCCGAATGGAGGTGACATAACAGAACAGTCTCAATCACATCTAAGGCAGATACAGAATAGAAAAGGTAGATAGAGAGATCAAAACCACAATGTAATACAAATAAGAGAGAGAGAATCTAAGTGTCTAAGATAACAACTCAAGAACATCCAGCTCAATACAAGTCTCTAAATATATACAACATCTCAGAATAACAACTGAAAATCAAATAACAATGCTGAAAGAAAAGCTAAAGCCTAGCTATCTAGCCTAGACTATGGGAGTAGCATCCTGTACTGCAGCTGGGTCCTCCAGAGGAACCAGGTCGCAGGTGTCGTCTAAGCCTGCTCCGTAATAGGTGGTACATAGGGCCTCCTCCTCATCCTCTGTAATATTTTCAACAGGTCCAGTCAGGACAGGAGCGAGCACAGTACATCTCACGCAGTTCATATCAAGTTAGGAAAAATAAAGCATGCAATAGAGTAAGATACATGAAACGCTGAAAGAGAATATATGAAGTAAAGGAGATAACTGTAAGGAAATATCTACTATAAATAGAGAACTAGAAGTGACTAGTGAGTCAGAGTAAAATATAAACATGTGAATGGCATAGGAGATTTATGACTACAGCTATGAGAGTGATTCATGACTATAGCTACTTGGATAATATTCACATGCCTATTTCTACTCCCCTATCCCCAATCAATACACAAGGATCTGTTCAAGTTATGTTAAGATTTGTGAAACTTCACATGGCTCATAAAATGAGTGATACGTGAAGGTGATTCATGATAGCTCTGTGAACATGAGAGTACATGTGTCACAAGCGATTCGTGAATCAGTGGAAGCATAGAGATACGTGATGATTCGTGAAACGCACAAAACATGCAGTATCCGATGCTCCCGAGGGGGATAACATCTCATGAAAAGATCCATATAGTACCAATCTGTGCTACCAACGTGTCAGCATCAAGTAAAGTAATCTAGAGCAAGAATATAAATCCTGGCAAGTATAAAACGGTCAGAGAATGTACTCGCCTGATAACTGAATGTCCGAAGAGGGTGTACTGCCTGAGGAGAGGTGTCTGTCTCCTAATCAGAGCAACACAAGTTACAACATGTCTAAAATAAGGAAATAGACTGCTACAATGCATCTACATGAAGTTTGGGGTCAATCTAGGCTAAAGTCAACCTTTGGTCAACTCTAGTCAACCCTAACAGTCAAACTAGGTCAATTCTAGTCTAATTAAGTCAAACTAGGTCAGTCGAGGTTAAACTTGGTCAAACTAGTCTAGGTTGGTCATACCTAGGCTTAATAAGCCAATTCTAGGTCAACTAGCTAGTTTCCACACAAGTCATCTATCCTAGTGATACACACATGCCATAGGCTATATACCTAGGCCATAGGCCAAATACAATAGGCAATTGAAAACCTACCACACAACCTACTACACATAGGCTAATATAACTATTACCCACAATACATGTATATATATGTAAGTACACATACATGTAGATTTTATATATATATATATATATATATATATATATATATATATATATATATATATATATATATATATATATATATATGTGTGTGTGTGTGTGTGTGTGTGTGTGTGTGTGTGTGTGTGTGTACACATAGAGAATGCATAAATGTGTGTGTGAATGTGTTGAGGAAATGTGAGGGTGTGAGCTATGAGTATTAAGTGCATATGTGTGTGTGTGATTGTGTGTGTATCATAGAGGAGTACATGTGAGGAAAACTGGAATTCAATGTGTGTGTGTGTATATTGTGTGAAGAGTGTATCCAGAAATATGGACTGTAAACAGGTTTGTGTGTGTGTGATTAGGATGTAGGGTGTGAGGGAAAATAACATGTGTGTGATAGTGTTGAGAAAAACTCATGTGTGAGATGATGTGTATGAGTGACTGTGAGGGAAAAATAAAAATCAGAAATGTGTGAAGAGTGTTTCAGTTATGTGTGAGTGAATCTGAATGTGTGTGTGAGTGTTTGATGTGGGGGAAAACTGGAATTATAATGTGTATGTGTGTGTTGGGATATCTTGTGTGTTTGTGTGGTGAGTAATGAGGGAAATGTGAGAGTGTGAGCAGTGAACAGTGTATCAGAAAATCAGAATCAAATGTGTGTGTCAAATTGTGATTCTCAGTTTTAGTGAATATCAGTAAACTTGAACTCCATATCTCAGTTTTTACCCAATGTTCAACCAATCTATCAATGAAATTAAACAAGCAAACTTGCATAAATATACAACCTCAACCCTAGAACTCAATTTCAGTTTTGAATCAAACATTAGGCTCAAGCCTATAATCCAATCTAAATCTCAGATTTTGTGTGTATGTTTGAAAGGATGAGTGTGTGTAATGGTGTGTGTGTGTGTGTTGTGATTTGTGTGTGTGTGAAAGGAGAAGACAGTGTGAGGAAAATGTGAAAATCAGAATGTGTGTGAGAAGAGAAAACAGGAACAGTGACAGATATCTAGGATAGAGGGTGTGTGAGAGTGATGTGAACCAATATATGTGGCATGTATGTGAGTGTTGTGAAGAGTGCAATGTGAGTGAAAATAGAATGTAAATTCCCAGTTTCAGTTTTTCTGAAACCATGACGAAGAGCCCCAATCCAAATGCAAAAACCCAAATCAGTGATTCCCTTTTTTCCCACACCAACACAACTACTCATTCACCTATCAATACACATGTATGTGAGCCAATTAGCCATTCAACATCACAAAAACAGGAAAAAGAATGATATCAAATTTCAGAAAGAAAACCACATTCAGCCGTGTATCAGTGCTCACAGGGAAATTTGGATTTTCAAATTCGAAAACACATCAAAACGATAACCCAATGGTTGGTACTCGATGATAAGCATATGAGGGTGCTTGAGAGTGCATTCGTGTCCAAGAATTGGATACGAATCGTGTCCAAACAACACCTGAACACAGACACTTGAGAGTGTAAAGACAATCGTCGTGCACGCGTGCACTCGTGTATAGGACACGACATACGACACGACACAACACGTGGGTGTGCACCTAGGTTCGCCTAGGGTAGGGCTAGGTTCGTATCAGCCTGAAATGTGTCCACGTGACACATAGGCACGACACGAACCCCGTGTCAGCAGCGCCTGTGCGCGTGCACAGCCGCCTGTGCGTGACAGCGCGCGGCCAGTGCGGGGGCGATTGTGCCACGTACACTCCACGAGATGCTCCCAAATTTTGGGAGCATGGTGACAGTCATTGCCCCTTGCTTCTGTCACACCCCAGAACCGAAATACCGGAGAGCGGGGGCGGACACAGCCAGCTACGCAATCCCAAAGTACGTTAATACTCTGAAATTATGTATAAGCTGTCAAGACATGGGGGTTACTCTACAAGCCATCAGTCAATCCTATGGTTTAACAATCCTAGGTATCTCAATCACAGGCAATTATACAAGAGCAAAGAGTACGATCATCATACATACAGTAGTAAGGCGTCCCGAACCATATATACATGACTGATCATGAAGCCAGTACCACAGAACTGAGGACTAGCTAGAGTATTAGTCGTACATGATAAGGACTAGCTATAGTCTAGAATACACATATCATGTTTATGCCCGTAGGCTACAATATCAAGGAAAAATACCAAAACACGAGCTAAACACGTGCTCGGGGCTAAACGTTACAAGAAGAGAATTTACATATCAGTAGGAGAATGAAGAAGAAACCCACTGAGGCACTCTGGTGCTCCGGCTGGTCACCGTCGAGTAGAGGGTGCGGTAGATCCTTCGGGCTCTTCTATTAGAACCTGGCCATGCAAAACCAGTGGGATCAGACCCCAAATAGCAAGTACCACAAAGGAGGTCGAACTATGAACTTAAAACCAGCAATCATTAGCATTCAACAAGGAGAGAAAGCAATAAGTAAAGGGGATCGAGATTCGTGCAGTACCAATGCACTTATCCCGAACGTAGGAAAACAGTAAGTAAATCATCATTGACATAAAGTAAACTGGAGAATATGTTAAATAAATAGAGCCGGGCAATATACGAAGAGAGGACGAAGGCACTGTTCCGGAAGCCAGGTTACAACCCTTAAACCAAACAAGGACCGGGGTTGTAACCCTTCGCCTGAACATAACTTAGTCTCTGATCATTTATTGCTAAAGGTGACAATCATTAAGTAACAGTGAGAGAGTGACAATATTATAGTGACAATCATTACAATTATTCTGGTATAATCTTGCAATCAATCACTCCTAGGCAATACTATACTGGACTAGACTCCATCCAAGCATTCACGGCCAATCATCGCCTACGGCTTTCTACATTAACTAACTAGGGTTATCACAATCCTAGTTACTAACAAGATGCAGTGAGATTCTTCCAAGTCTGGTTACCTGTTTGTTACTACCTGAATGACCCCAGCAAAGAAAAGGAAAAGATAGCATGATATAGCAGACACACTGTAGTAAGATACATGTGTCCTAAGGTACCACGCTCGACGGCGGGCTGGAAGTGTGCTCATCTCGACGGATAGCAACAAATCCTATGTATATATATATAAGGCCGGGATCAAAGGGGCAACAGGTAACTGGGAAAGTCTCTCCATAAACTACTTGATCAATCTAGTCATTAATCCTAGCCATATTCAGTATGAATCCCTGACCGTGGGAAACCAGGGATTCATGTCCTAGACATGATGCAAGACAAGACGGGTTCATTTGTACAAACACAATCACCCACGGTGTCCAAGCCATTCATACTGGTCATGTCAGGTTAGCCGTCGCAACAACATTTCAATTAGTATCATGTCAGGTTTATCATGTCAAGAGTGTGCCACGGCAGGCCACTATCAAGAATTATCATGTCAAGTCTAATTGTCAGGAGTGCACCATGGCGGGTCACTATCAAGTCATGTCAGGTTTACTTGTGAAGAGTGCACCACTACGGGTCACTATCAAGAATTATCATGTCAAGTTTACTGGTCAAGAGTGCGCCACGACGGGCCACTATCAGGTCATGTCAGGTCATTAATCAGGAGTGCACCACTACGGGTCACTGTCGTGTTTAGGGTACATGTGCCGGACAGTATAGTGCAAGCATTCAATCAGGAGACTCAAGTTATGCTGAGGTTACAAGACACAAGTCATCATTAAAGGTTAAATAACAATAGAGAAATAAAAATAATAACAACAATTAAATAGCAGGGCAAGGCACAGGAAGGAGCCCTGCGGCTCAGGGTCACTATCAAGTCATGTGTAGCAGGTCAAGTTATCAGGTCAAGTTATCATGCATGTCAGTTCTTGGTCACACCATGCCAGGTACAATTGTCATTTCAGTCATGCCAATCAAATCGTGATTTATCAAGTTCAGGACAAATGGGCATAAAAATATACAATAGGGATAAATGTGTACTCCGTAGGAACTCAAGTTACAAAAAGAGCCACAAGACTTGGATATACTAAAATAAACAAAATATAAAATACATGACATGACAGAGCCATGCGGCTCGGACAAGGCTGGCTCATGCGGCAGGATTAATCAGATACATAAGGCTGAATTTATGGGGTTCATGCGGCTCAGGAAATCCGAGTCCATGCGGCTCAGAGAATGAGCAGGGTCCTATGCGGTTCAGGGAGTCCCAGCCTTATGCGACTGAAGGGGGAATCGGGCTTATGCGGCTAAGACAGCACATCCCATGCGGCTCAGGGAGACGTGTCTCATGCGGCTCAGAGAACGAGCCTCATGCGGATGGGTCAATCAGGGTCATGCGGCTCAGGACGGGTCAGGGTACATGCGGCCTCGAGATGATACGGGTTCATGCGGCTCAGGAATGTGACGCATATGCGGCCAGGGGATGAAGGGGGTTCATGCGGCTAAGGTAGACGGAGTCCATGCGGCTCGGTTTATGCCGAAGCCTATGCGGCTGGGTCAATACAAGAACTCATGCGGCCAAAGGAAATACAAGTTCATGAGGCCAGGGAGACGAGGGCGCATATGCGGCTAGGATCACATGCGGCCAGGAGAGGCAAGGGTGCATATGCGGCTAAGTGGGTCCATGCGGCCAGAACTGTCGTATGAAGGCTCATGCGGCTCAGAATCACTTGTCGTATGAAGTATTCATGCGGTCAAGTCTAGCACTGTTCTTCTTCTCCAAGCTTCCGAGAAGAAGAACGCCAAGAATCCATGCTTCCAAGCTCCATGAAACCTTCATCCGGAGTCCAAATTCGAACTTCCTTGGGTCAAAACGGGGTAGAATGAATGCTCTACAACATAGAACCATCAAAACTCGGAAATAACAAGATTAAATAGATCAAAACCCATGAAAACTAAAATTACTTCAAAGCTAGATCTACAATAATCTACCCGGTAAAACCGAAAACTCCAAGTTCTAAACATGCTTAGAATGTAACAAGGAAGAGAATGGAACAAACGAAATAGAAATCGTCCAACATTCGGCAAGGTGTACTTGCCTTGGACTGGAGGAAGAAGATGAAGATGGAAATGAAAATAATGGAGGAGAGAGAGTGGTAGGTTGCTTATATAACAAGCCCAAGCAATCTCCACCACTCATCCCTCTCCACTCAATCTAAACCATACACCTCTCTCATAAAGAACCAAACTAAACCAAACCAAGTCCAAGTCAAAGTTAAACCAAACCCAATAAAACCAAATCCAAGTTAAACCAAGTCATAAAATCCTATACTTAGGAAATTTTAAAATATTACGCAGATCGATAAATACGAAATACGGCTCAAATAAACACGTATCCGTATAAAATACCGATACAGTGAGACGGGTCTCACAGCTTCCCCCAAAAATTTGGGTCTCGACGTGTCCTGTGTCTCGAGTTCTAGCCCCCGATAGGCAGGACACAGCCTAGGGCTCGTGCTGCGTATCCAGGTCAAAAATCATGACACAAACGGACACAAAACACCATACAACCTTCAAAAATATTCATACACTCATGTAGATCTATAAATCTATGCAATTAGTTTTCAAAAATACAAAAATAATTTCATAAGTGGCATTTCTACAAACACCTATGCACCTATCATGATACGTGTCCGATACGGACACGAAATGGACACAAATTGTGCCCAAATTTCGGGGACAGCTAGGAAACCCTAAAACCTAACCTTTTATGCAAAGAAATCAGGAAAAACTATGAGTTTAGATAATTTACCTATTGAGTATCAAAACTCAAGAAAAGCTTCAAAGAGAAGATTCCAAATGGCAACTCCAAATCTCCAAATGGCATACAAACTGAGGTGCTCCTCCAAAATCAGTATATAAACATAAATTAGATCCTATTACAAAAGACTAGGATTAAAAAGGAGCTAAAATGAATTAATTAGGAATTTTGAGCATAGGAGAAATTACCTCTCCTCCAAAATTAGGGCAAACCTAAAAAGAGGCAAGAACACTCTTAAGAGACTACTTATAGGCAAGGAAAACCTAATAGTGGCTGCCATGGTTGGGTTAGGATTGGTCTTGGGCTTAATTCATGGGCCTAAGGCTTAAACACTAGACTTAAAATTGGTAAGTCATAAGTCATTGACTTAAGTCACTAGTCATGGACTAATTCCACCCAAACTAATCCTCCCTACTTTAAAACTAATTTCTAATTACTAAAGTAGGTTAACTAGAGTTAGACTAGGGTCACCAACTAGGGTTAGTTTCTAGGTTAGTCTACAAAGTCTCAACTAGTTAAGACTAACATAACACATAGCAATATTTAATTAATATTAAATTCACACAAATTCTCATAAATCATAATAAATTCAAATAAATCCTAAAATGACCAAAATATCCTCTAGGCTAAAATGTACTAGTTAAATATCCTAATCACATGTCTAGGCTCTAGGTCAACAGTCTCTAAGGTTACACTAGCCAAACACCAAAATCACAAGTCATGATTTAAAATAGTTTTAAATGATTAAAAATCACCAAAAATCATATTATTATTTAAATATCATAATTAAATAAATTAAAATACAAAATTTTAAAATTACCCTCATTTTAGAAACTGGGTGTTACAACAGTTGTGGCATGAATGTGACGGAACTGTCGGATATGACATGATGCCTCGAAAGGTGTTCGGGACCTTCGGGTCGTTCGGTTGGCGAACATTGAGTTGAGGCATGATGCCATTGAACATTGAAATGAAGTATGAAACGTAAGAACATAGAAAGTTAACGAAAAAAATACAAGATGATAAAGTCTGAGTCTCGGACTCAAGACTATGCTTGGTTGTTTGAATAATAAGGGCGTTGCATGGTCGAATGGAATGGACGAGAGATAAAAATGTGATTATCTTCTGTGCACGGGTGTTCCTTCGAACGGTTAAATACCGGAGCACCCCGAAACCGTTTGGCCTAGGAGGGAATGATATCTTTGATAGGCGCACATCCTCAAGACGAGTAGCACTCGCTTATAGATGGAGAAAAGCCGCAAATGTTGGTATACAGCGGTAACGTTTCGGTTGTTGGGATCGCAACCCACCCGTTAAACGCGGGCTACCCAACCAAATTCGAGAAAAGAAGGAGAGAAAAGAAAGTAAGGAACTTATTTAGTCCATTCCGGCGCGGATACGCCAAGACCTTCATATAGCTAAGGAACGATGGGTTGAAAGTGTAGGCACGTATGTGTCCTGCACACATAGATCCTGCTTAGAGATGCACATATAACATGACATAGAAGAAATGAGGCGTATTCACCTTGCGTCGGTGCAAGGGCGATTGTGTCGACTTGGTAAGAAGTCGCGCCACGAATCAAATACGAGATTGCTTGTCTGCTTACCTATTTCAATTCGAATAACATGCTTGCCATGCTAACATGCTTTACGCTTTCGAATATGCCATGAAATTGACCCTAAGGAGAACATAGCAAGATCATAAGCTAAGTTGTATGATTCAACATAAATACTACAATGTCGGTTTGGAAAGAAGATCTTTGCATCAGTGCATGCGAGGATGAACATACTGATCCCCCCCAGCTTTCATGCAGGGTGCAGGGAATGGATGGCTCTCGGCGAAGCTTCGCTTGAACGCGTTCAGGCTTGGAATACCGAAGTGTATTGAAGTGTGCAATCGCATTGATGCTCGAACTTGCAACATGATTGATACGGCCGAGATATAGAAGGCATGATGTATGGAATGGTGAAATCCTTTGTGGGCAAGAGAGAACCTGAGTATTGTAGCCAAATCTGGCATATATTGTTAGGCTATTGAAAGCCTTTGTAATCTCAGTTTCGAATATCAATAAAGAGAATTGTTTCGTATACTCTGTTTCCTTCGTTGTTAATATCGAATCAAAAGATAACCATTTTAGAACTTGTCATCTTGTCTTGCACGAGCGCAACTCCAGGCTCGTACGACATCATGTCCCCTGCGAGAACGATGATTCGGGTGATTCTGGTCGGGGCGTGACAAAGCGTACATCGAATGTACGATGTGTCAAGGTGTGCGTATGTGCACGGGACTCATAATCGATGGCTTCGTTACGAAGATGACAGTTGTGGCACAAATGTTGTGACGAAACTGTCAAATGGGGGTATCGTGCCAATAGAATAGAGATAGGCAAACTTGTTTGGTTGTATGAAACTTAGGCACGTATTGCATGGTCAATGGACTCCGATGGCCCATTTACGGGCGCAGGCTTCCCTCGAACATAGGATCGCCTGGACACCGGAACCGTTCGACCGCGGAAGGAATTAAGGAGTATTCGTGGTGTACTTCATTCAGACGGGTTGCGCCCTCCTATTTATGTGATAAGCCACAATACTAGTAAGTTTGGGATCCTTTGGATATTGGATTAGCAATACGTGCCAAAGCGACCACCGGCTTACACGTTAAGATACCAGTCCATTACGGCGCGGAACGTCGTGACCTTCATATAGATAGGGCCGGTGAACTTGAGATTAGATTTGGGTGCAGGCGCAGGTCCTGTCACCCCTATGATTATTCTGGAAATGTTGGTTGCTTGCGTGAATTTTGTTGGTTTGTAGGCTTGGCAATTTGAGACGGAGATGGGCACGATCACTATGCTTATGTTCATATTATGTCTAACTGTATCTATTGGAGGGACACGGTATTGGACACATTTATGATTCATTTGCTATCGATAACTGTTTTACTGCTTTGAATTTTGCCATAAAATTGATCCTAAGACTAATAGAAAGATCACCAAATAAAGATGCATGCTTCACTAAATTTACTTATTGTTGGTTTGGGTATGAGTGTGTCTTGATCAGTACAACGATGATGAAAGTACTAATCCTCCACTCGTTTGCTCACAGGTTCAGGATATGTTCGGCTCGGTGCGAGGCTTGGCTTGGACGTGCCGAGGCATGGAGTCCTTAGCGTTTCGAGGCAAGCTACCGCTTTGGCGTTCGATCTTGTAACTTGGAGATGTTCGTGGAAGACTACTTGTTGGCTATAAAGAGACATAATACATGGAACAATGTAATCCTTTGTGAGCTAGAGAGATCATGAGTATTGTAAACTAATTGGCATATTTATGAGTTGGGCTATTCAGCGGCTTTGTAACCTTCAGTTCAATTATCAATAAAGAGATTCTTATTATATACTATATTTATTTTTGCTGTGAATGTTAACAATTTAAGATAAACACTAAGTGAACCTGTTATCTTGCCTTGTACGAGAGCAACTTCAGGCTCATACGGCATCACGTCCCAACGATGACGATGGTTCGGGTAAAATCTAGCGAGGACGAGCGATTTTTCGGGTCGGGGCGTGACAAGTTGATATCAGAGTGGTTCCATCCTTTGGACCGTGAACGGATCTCTTTGAGCCTTAGTTGTTTCGCTATCGAAATCAGTTGACCCTAAATTTGTTTTTGTAACCACATGGCTCATGGATCTACTCGGTGCTACATTAGATATTCCATATAATAAGTCGATATTATGTTGCGTACGTTTGTGACAAGTATGTCGTGACTATCACGCTATCTTCGAGTGCCATCGGAGAATGTTGGTTGCACAAAGTGCAACAGTTACGAAATGTTGGTTGCTTGAAGTGCAACAAGTTGCGAATCGTTGGTTGCACGAATTGCAACGAATATGGAGATGTTGGTTGCACGAAGTGCAATACAATACGTATTGTTGGTTGCATGAAGTGCGAAGAGTTAAGTGATGTTGGTTACACGAAGTGCAACAAGTCGTGAGCCGTTCGTTGCATCAGTGCAACGAGTCGATATATGGGATGATACATGTTATATGGCCAGGTGAATGGATAATGAATGTGTTGAATGGAATTGAGTAATAACTTTGAGTATCAAGAATAAATCGTTGTACAAGTTGCAACGAGTGAGATTGAGAAATAGCGGATGCGATAGTAGCAAGTCGAGTTGGTCGTTAAGTCGAGCTCGACTAGGCGAATATGTAAGTCGGCCGAGTTATGTCGAGCTTCGAAGTAGGCGAACAGGTATGTTGGCCGAATGTTGAATAGAGCTTTAATAAGCGAATGTTGCATGTGTGATCGACATGATCACCAAGGCACGGTTAGCTCAAAAATGAATGCCGAACTTGAGTGAACGATAGTCCATGTTGGCCAAGTTGTTGTACCCAACTCGAGTAAGCGAATGCTAGAGCTGGGATCAGAAAAGATTGCCACGAGATAGTTAATTTGAACTAGATGTCGGACCTATGCAGAGTGTAATATCGAGTAGTACTCGATTTCGGGTGGTATATGCGATACCACTTGTGTGATCAGTACAGCGATGCATTGTATCGATAAAGATAGGCTCAATTTCTGAGTGGTATATGCATACCACTTGGGGATAGCTATGTCAAGCCGTTTGGTGACTTGCAATAGATTGTGTCATGACAATTTAGTCGGTAACGATAAGTTTGCCCTCAATGGACAGAATAGTGTCGAGACTCGAGTGGGAATAACTTGATATAAGTCGATGCAAGTATGCTTCGATGAATTGAGTTGAACTATCAGGCGTGGACTCGCATCATTGGATGATAAGTCGAATGGGAATTCGTTGAGTGTAAACCGAACGATAGGCTGAGAATAGCGAAGGAATTTTGCGTTGAGAAAATAATTGACTCAGTCAAATTCGAGTTGAGCAAGTGCGAGGACTTGTTCGAAACGAGTTGAATAGTTACGAAGAAATCATGCAAACGAATTTGAGTTAACGCGAAGAGTCGGTAGCACAATTTGGAAGTGAGATTTAGGAATATGAGAATGGATATAAGGAATTGGAAATCATGTCGTTCAATGATGATAATTAGCTACAACGGGATGGATCTTGATGCGTATGAGACTTGATTCGTATTCTAGTTCGGATAATAACAGTAATTGCAATGAATTGGGGTTTACGAGAAAGAATGATGTTCTGGTTATGCACATCGACGATGGTATTGAGGCTTATCAAATATGATATGCGATAACTTAGAAATACTCTATCAATGAACAAAAATTATGTTGAGCATTGTTGTTGGATGAATAAGATGGAAGTTAAGTTGATGTCAGTTCGGATGATAACGGTATACAAGAATCTGAGAAGGGATGGATATATTACTTGGATGAAAATGAAAGTTCTTAATTGCTTCTTTGATAACCGCAACGTTGACGTTCTTGTCTTGTGCGAGCGCAACTCTAGTCTCGCACATGCATCATGCCGGATTAGGGCGTTCATTCCTTATGAGCACTAGTATGGTAATTCATGTCCAGCAAAAATGGTCGAACTTACAAGGCGTGGCAAATTGATTTTACCTTTGATTTGATGCGAAGGTGAATTTGAGGATTGTTAAGATGAGCATTGAGTGTGTCGAATATTGACCGTGAGTAGATAGACTCGTATCGAGACGAACGAATATTGCTTGGTTAGCGATATTGTTAATGGTAGTGCATGAGTGATTCGAGTAGTAACGACGCATTAGTTGCACGGGTGGACAGATAAATTTTGGATTGATAAACTGTCGGACTAGGTAAAGTCCTATAGGAATTGTCGAAAATTGATTTGGCTCCAAGATAGAATAGCATGGTTCGTAGTAACTGTCACTCGTTGATGATCTTTAATTATCGAACGTAGCTTCGGGGCAGCTGACCCTATAAGACTTGACTGTCAAATCAAAGTAAATGTCGGAGACCGTAGGACGACCCTAAGGAATTCGCATAAGAAATTGCATCGAGGATGAATGATGATGTAGTGCATGTTGAGGATAAGTCTAAGTGATTGAGTATCGTCTTTCGGAAGTTAGCGAGTAGCCTTTGACTAGATCGATTTTGTCAGAGAATTACTGATCGATCGAATGAGTACGTAATTAGACTTGGTTAGTCGATGATCGAATAGATGTTGATGAACGGACTTAGCATAGCAACGCGGGTGGACGATGGTAAGGAATCGTGCTATGTACGAGAGCAAGGAATAGGGGAACGACCCAAGGAATTGTATCGTAGATCAAAATTGCGTAACGATAAGGCTATGTGTACTGAACACATAATCAAGATTAGTGAGACGAACAAGTCGAGATTGGGTAAGGAAATTGCATTGGTAATTTCGTACTCGATAAGTGGACATAGCGTGAGACATATCGTAAGAGACCTTGTGTCGAAGTGATTATTGCCTTTAAGCATCGGAGATGCAAGTTGACCTCTTGGGTCATGAAATTTAAGCATGGTGTCTGGACAAGTTGCATAGCGGGGGTAGCCCATATGCGATATGGATAGTTTTGAGAACGTAAAAATTTACGAGTTGCGAAACGATATGGTCATGACGAGACTTGGGCATGTTGAACTTAGTTCATGCCATTAAGACGGGACCTTAGGATTTGTTGCGATCGGATGCGCGATGGCTTGATGCGACGCATAGAATTGACGGTCCATACGAAACCTACGAAATAAAAAATGTGATTTTTGAATCGCATCGTGTGCTGTGACTTTTGTTGGATGATCACATATGCATCGAATATGCATATGCAATAGAATTGCGAGAACAAACACTAGAGACTAAGTCCGATCGAAAGTACGAGATGGCAAGTAAGTGAGGATAGGAAGTTACCTATTAGCTTTGTCCCATTATCCTACAACTAAGCTTGGCTGAAATACATATATTGGTGGGATGCCTAAAATATGTGTGCGATTCAAACTAAGTTGTATGATTCAGACGATAGTGGCATGAGATCGTAAAACGATATAGAGAAACACTTGGAATAAGTGTTGGTTTCGGTTCAAGGATGAACCTTGTTTTGATTGATATACTATGTAATGCCCCGCTCCGCACAGTGCATTACGATGAGGCGTTGACTCGAAGAGTTGCGTTCACCCGATGCGAATCGATGCAAGAGTTACGTTGGCCCGAAAGAAGCTTTGAGTCAATTTGAATCTATAAATCGAAGCATGCAAAGCATAAGCCCGATTTGAAGAAATATTGACTTTAGTTGATTTCGTGTGCAGGCTACGTTTTTACACTGGATTATAAAAGGTCAATATTTTACCTTATTTGCAATGGTGTCCGCAAAACCAAATCGTCGCCTTACAATAGATTAGGGCATGGGCACGGTAGGCCAAATCGGTCGAGGTTCAACGAAACATGAAGTGTTCGAATGGCTAAGTCAAAAGAGTTAGCCGTACAACAAAGTTATGGAATCGAGCCGCATCAGCTCGACGAAACGACAAGGCGTATCGGCTTAAGGCGGGCGAATTCTTGACCCTTCTCCCTACTCTTTCATGCTTAATAAAATGTATCCTTGTATGCGTATGCTACTATCGAGTTAACGAGCATGGCTCAAATCGAGTAAAGGTCTTAGTGTGTCGACGATTAAGATAGAACATTGAATAATTGAGGCGACGTGCATCAAGTGTACGAGTCGCGATAGGATATTGATGCTAAAATATTGAAAGACAATATTGAGATGTGCATTAAGTGCACGACTCGGAAGAACATTGAACACCATGGCATAGAACATGAAATAAGAAATCAAAGCGTGCATCGAATGCAAGACTCGAAGGAAGGAGGATATGTAGCATCCACTACCAAAATTTCTATTTTGATTAGTGATTAAGTGGATAAATAACACTAGAAATTTTTGGGATTTGTTTTGTTAATTCTTAGGTAATTTTTTTATATTATTATTATTATTATTATTTTGAAAGACTTTTAGATTTTGTGAGGGTACACGAGCTTATGTTAGAGGCCAGATAGTTTACTAAGGTTCTAGAAGGTCAAATATATTTTCTATAAATTTTTGGTAATTTTTTGGAACTTTTAGATAATTAAATATAGGAAAAATCTATTTTCTAGGACTTCTAGAATTTACTGTGCAAGCCTATGAGCAAATATTGACCCCAAATATTTTTATAGGGTTCATTATGTTATTTTATATTTTCTAGAATTTTCCATAATTTTCTAAGTATTTTTAGTATTTATTATAATTTTCTGTAAGTAAAACTTCTTTAAAACTGTTTTCTGAAAATTAAAATCTTATTTCCTTAATTAATTACCCAGTCAGCAAACAACCCGGCCCACCTGCCATTCTCCGCAGGGTTGGAGAGTGGGACCGTCCGTCAGTGACTCAGATCCTTGGGTGCGCGCTAGAATCGGTCTCCGAGTCGGAGTTGGAGTCGAGTCGCTCCGATTTGGAGTCGGACTCGGGTTGAGCCGAGCCGGCATCATCCTCAACCGCTCAATCAGAATAGGCCCAAAACTGAGCCGCAGCTCGCTGCCTTTCTCTCTCAATATATATAGTATATTATAACCTAATTATTATTTCCAGCAGCATTATAAGAAATTCAGGAGAGAGAGTGGGGTTTGATCTAGGGAACCTTCAACTTCTCGAAGTGATTACTGCCAAAACAGAAGAGCTTTTCATGCGACATTTTTTTATTAGAAGTGTATTGAGGTATATTTCCTGCGTATCTAATTTATTTTCATAATTTTTGAACCTGAATTTCTGAAAAATTCGTAGAGTGCTAATTGTCCGAAATTTAACACGTTTTGGTGTTTTCGAGATTCCGGGAGAACCAGGAATCCAAATCATGAACCGTTTAAAGTTTCAAAAAGCTAACACAGAGCTCTACGACATATATTTTTTCAGAAATTAATTAGTTCATCCAGTATTTTTATTAATTCGTAGAGTTTAGTTTTGTCAATAAGTCATCGATTTGGTCATGGATAGCCATAACGGCGATCTTTTGACCAAAGCGGGATTTTGTGGCACTGTCAATTCTAGTGCACTCGTGGCACTAAAATCTACTAGGGTGCAAACTCAAGTAGTAGAGTTTGTGTCGTTTGACTATTTAGTCATCGATGTACCTCGATTTGCGTGCCACGGGTTCGAATTGGAAACCGTGATCTTCTTGGCTAAAAATTAGTGTTTAATCTTATTTCTAAAATTATATTGGAATAAATTAGGTTTTTAGATAATTTATTCCAGAATTAAATATAAATTATGATAAACCATTAGCCACTTTCTAGGATTTTTAGAGTGGCATTTTCATAATCTAACTTGTGATTATTTATGTGACGGGGTAGATCGATCTACTACGTTTGAGTTGTGACTTCATCATTTAGCGGAGCAAGAAAAGTATCACTATGACATATGTTGTCTTTATTTTATGCTGCATGTTATTCTTTTCCTTAAATTGATAGTCTTATCTTTTATACCATTGGTGCACGAGAGTTATACTTGTTACCATAACCATACATGTTCACTTAATATTTTTGTTTAATGTTCTATCTTCAATGTTCAATGTTTAAAGTTAAAGTTAATGTTAAAGTGATCATGTTTACCTTTGAGAGAGTCGGGAGGGGGAATACAACTAGTATGCATGTGGTCTACACAATGTACAATTTTTCTCTAATGTCAATGTTGATAGCAGTTATTGCACCTCACATACCGACTACCGGATGTCATAACCCATCCACATACAGAACCCTTGTATTCTAAAACACACCGTACACGTAATTTATTTCGTGTTGACATTTTGCCCAGAGATTTGTCTTATATTCATCGTTCTCTTGTATTGTCTTCGTGTCTTAATTATACGTTCAACTGTTCCATGTCATAATTGTACTCTTGAACTGTTTCCCAAGATATAATGGTCTCTGTTGTATCATATCATATTCATCTTTTCCTTATTACTATTTGCGTGCTTGTATTTTATATTGTGTAGCGTAGTGTTATGGTGATCTTGCTCCAATCATGACTGGATAACTGTTTTTTAGCTTTAGACGACGTAGTTTGCCCCAAGGTTTATGGTGCATATCTTGGTGACACTGATGTTACCAATGTGCCGGTTACTTCTACTGATTCAGAGTAACATATTTCCTTCTTATGCTTTTTCGTGTTATTCTTAGCTAGTGAGCTTAGCGAACTTAGTTTCAGTAGTTTTATATTTATTTTAGCGGGTTTGTTCCCGAGACTAACTGAGTTATAGTGGATCTTTCTTTAAATTATTTATTGAGACTTGAGTTTAATCTTTTGTCATAACTTAGTTATGGATGATAAATGTGAACTGTATACTTGTATGGATAATGCTTATCATAGACAGTGTACTACCGCCGACACTGCGGCGTAGGCTGGGCTTGGACACGTCTCGTATCCAAAAAGTGGGTACGGGTCGTGACAAGTTTTTATGGTGGCCCATGCAGGTCAGGTTTTGCATAAGGTTGCGAACTCATTGTTAGTATTTCAACTTAGTTGTACTAGCTGTGAGCCTGCGAATATAATTGAAGATAGGATTTAGAATAACTTTTAGGAGAGGTTCACATTATCCACAAATAGGATTATTCTTTTAAAGATCTCTTTCGCATGCCTTGATACGTTCTTGATCTCTATCATGACTTCAATTACTCCTTGATTTGCATCCTGATTGAATCTTCCTACCGTCTAACGATTTTCCTTATTTGCAGCCAATGGATTCTCAAGACAGGAACACTGCTTTCATGAACGCCCCATCAACTGCAGGCGGATCTTCTACAGACGGGATCCCACCGACACATGGAGGCCAGTTTACTTATCTGGGAGAGACGTCACAGCCGCAGACCTCGAGATTTTGCCAAGACGACATTCTACCACCTTTACAATTCCCTCCACAGACTCCACCACCAGCACCTGTTCTGCCTCCAGCACTCGTACTGGATAATGCTACGCTCCTTGGGATCTTCCAGCAGCTTCTCGCTTTCCAGATAGAGCAGGCTAACATCTTTCGCGATACCTTGAGGGAGGCTCTTCAAACTAGAGCTGCTCCCCGACCGCGCCCTGGAACTTCCAAGAATTTCATAGATCTTAGGCCCAGAAAATTCAAGGGGACGGAAGGGATTCTCTACGCGGACGAGTGGTTAGAGAACGTGGATCGATGTCTTCGGATGGCTCGAGTTCCTGAAGACCTGAAGATTGAATCAGCCAGCATGCAGCTTTACGACATCGCCCATACATGGTATAGAGATGAGCCCCGGTTTATCGCCCAGGCGTAACTTGGGAGGAGTTCAAGGAGCTGTTCAAGAAAAAAGTTCTATCCTGACGTAGCTAGAGAGGAGTTGGAGAGCGAGTTCGACAGCCTAGAGCAGGGAAATCTCACCATCGACGAGTATACCACGGAGTTTTCCTGCCTCAGCCATTTTGTGTCACGCCCCAATTCCGTAGAATTGATAGTCGTCCCCCGGGTATGATGTCGTACGAACCTAAGTTGCGATCGCACAAGGCATAGTCATAAGGTTATCCGAAACACAAGATCAAGTTAGAGTATACAGAGAAATTGATTGACACATTTGAAATAGAAGTAAACTTTTCATTGATAATAAAACTTCATTTACATTGACTCCATTACAATCATTGCCGCGTGGGCTACAACATGACTCGACTTACAAAACGAACGCTGATGAGATAGTCGTTCCATACATTACATCCCTTTTTACAAGCAAAAACTATTACGCTTTCCACCTGCTATCGAAGGAAGTTGAGTCGCCATTTGTCTTCTTTTGTACTGAGTGTGGAGTCTTCAAAAGGATTCGGGAACAAGCCTTCAACATGCGGACGAGACTTCAAAAGAGTTCACGTCGCCTTGAGCTTTAAGTGGCACGCCCTTCGTGGTTCGGGGTACCTATGTGGAGAGCGAGGATCAGTATTATACTTTATACTGGTGCGTGGCTATTTAAGTTCGAAGATCTCATTTGGTTGAAGAGTTTATATGACTTAGTTCATGAATGTTTCTAGCCATCCTAACAAATTTCAAACAAGCATATGACAACATAATGTGAAATACGATAAAACTTACCCATGGCGGACCGTGACGCGCCTTATGATACTTACTGTAGGGTGTGAAAATTATGACACGCTGACATAAGACTCAGTCCAAGTCATACGCTCAAAGCCATACGCTCAGTCCAAGTCATACGCTCAAGGCCATACGCTCAGTCAAAGCCATACGCTCAAGGCCATACGCTCAGCCAAGGCCATACGCTCATCTAAAGGCCGTACGCTCAGTGAATATTTTAATATTTCTTGAGATGACAGCACAGCATGTATTTAATGAAGGATGAATCTGACACTTCGTCTTTCGTGCAAAGACAGCTGCCCTATGAAGATTAGCCGTCGTATAGGTTTTCGAGAAAGGATTTTATCTCTTACGAGGACAGCTCAGCAGCCATCATAAATAAAAAGCCATCATTACTGTCATTTCTGACAGTCTGTCAGCCATCATATCTGCAGCACGACGCTCAAGAAATATTTGTCAGTATTTGAAGATATGGCGTGTTTGAGAAGATTGAGAACAGCCACGTGTCTACTCCCTCAATCCACACGGCTTCTTCCCTACCAAGTGAGCGTATGGACCCCATATAACTCCTTGCTAAGTGAGCGTATGGACCCCATACAACTCCTTGCTAAGTGAGCGTATGGACTCCATACGACTCCTTCCCAATTAAGTGAGCGTATGGATCTCATACGACTCTTTCCCAATTAAGTGAGCGTATGGATCTCATACGACTCCTTCCCAATTAAGTGAGCGTATGGATCTCATACGACTCCTTCCCAATTAAGTGAGCGTATGGATCTCATACGACTCCTTCCAACTAAGTGAGCGTATGGACCCCATACGACTCCTTTCCAGCCAAGTAAGCGTATGGACTCCATACGACTCCTTCCCAATCAAGTGAGCGTATCAGCTTTATATGATCCAAGTCAGCGTATGCAAGACATGTGCCTTCAAAAGCTAGCGTATGACTCTTCTTCAAAGATAGCGTATCACAGCAAAGGCATCCAGGATGACTTTTAATGTACAGTCAACACACGTTCTCACGTGTCCTGTACTCAGTTACTCAGTTATTCAGAAGTTACGCAACGTGGCATCCATGCCACCAATCTCTCCTAGATATATTCTACTACTCTCAATCGCACTCCAAAGTGTCTTCACCAGAATTTGCCACGCGTTCCTGCAGTTATGCACACGTCAAGTAACTGACTGAGCGTATGCTTCAGAACAGTTATCCAGAACTCTATAAAAAAGAGTTTCTTCATCTTCATCAGACACTACAGTCAATTTCAGAGAGAACAGAGAGATTGCCCTGTTGCTGTCCAAGTTCTTCGAAGTTCGAGTTTTCTTCATCGTATCGTCCAAGGGATAAGTAATCGTCTTCTAGATTAGATTCCTACAGTTGTAATTTTCTCAGATACAAAATAAATAAAGTAAATTTATTTATGGAAAACAAATTGGCGACTCTGCTGAGGAAAGCTGTCTCCTCCAACGAGATAGCAACAACTCAATGCGATACTTCGTCGATCGGCTCGACGAAGAAGACGATGGTCGTACAATTCGACCAATCTGCTTACGAAGAAATGCTCAAGGCGAAGGAGGGCCGAACTGCTTCCTCCGCTCTTCCTGCTGCTAAGAAGAAGGGACGCTCTGTCTATGTTCCTAAGTCTTCTTCAACAGCCCGAGACGTTTCTGTCACTTCTCACACTGACAAGAACACGTCTTCAACTTCAACGAAGCACACTTCGGCTTCTCTGAACACGGCAACAGTGGCTTCTCCTAGTCACGCTGACAAAGTGGGTTCTTTAACCAAGTCAGCGTGTCCAAAGAAAACCATCTCTGGACTTGTCAAAGTCTCTCCTTCCTCTACTCTTACGACAGCAGTCGGCTCTTTAGCCATTGATGACTCTGTGCGTATGGCAGTCAAAGGGCAGCGTACGGCAAAGGCAGCGTACGTTAAGCCAAAGCCAGCGTATGCTAATAAAAAGGCAGCGTATGACCAGAAGTCCAAACTGAAGTCAGCGTATGCTAACAGATACAGTTCTTTGACTGTTTCTCAAAGTCAGGTTGGGGGTTCTCTTCCACAGAACATACAAATGATTCCCCTCAACTTGCACATCTTGTGCCAACCAAGGAGAAAGACTCTTTAGTCAACTCCTCTACTCCTAAGGTCTTTATCTCTAGAGTTAATTTGACTAGTACTCTTACTAGATCAAACAAAGGAAAACGCCTTTTGGCTACTTCCTCTAAAGATGGATTATTACCGACTCCTAGTCGTAATAATACCCATCTTCCTTCTCTCAAAATTTCTCGATCTGAGAAAGACAAATTACAAGTATCCAACTGATACCAAAGTCAGATCTCCTACGGATCTTCGTAACAAGCTTCATCAGAATCGTCTCGGTTCTACTGAGACAAGTATATTAGACCCTGATGCAGAATATGCCAAAAACTATGTGGCTCAAATTAATCAGTCTTTATACACTCAAGAACCGAGAAGACAGAAGAACAAAAGACAAGTTTCTACACAGAAACTATCTTCAAGTACTTCCCAATCTGTTCCTACAGATCTCCGGGAGTATTTGCAAAATAAACGGAGAATCGACACTCCATCAGGCTATAATATTGCTCATATTTGCCATGAAAAGCATAGTTGCAACTTTCAACCTCGAGTTGTGATTCAATGTTGTTGTTCACCAAAAAGACGATCTATTTTCGAACGGATTCAATATGAACCAATATTGGATGAAGATGAACCTCTTTATGCTTCTGTCAACATGACCTCCAGAAATATTGGGGGTAGCATACGATCTGATGCTATCAGATTCTGAAGATGGTGTTTATCTCGGCACCCGATCCAGGACCGGAGCCTTGGCCAGAGTCTCTTCTTCTTCTCATCCAAGTGGTAATCCGGAGATCACAGAGGACTTCCTTGGAGAATCCAATTTTCCAGTATTAATTCCCATAAATAGGGGAAAGATACTGACTCACACAGCGATGATTCAGAACAGACTGTTTCATCGTCTATTCCTCGAATGGTTACTACTTACATGGTGGATGGCAATCATGAACCTTCAACTAGCACCGAAGCTCATGAACAAAGGATTTCTTCCTTAGAACAACAGTTGCGAGCTATGGCAGATACATTGAATGCTATGCACACTCTTATGCAAGCTCAGCATCAAACTCAGCAAGTCCAACAGACAGCCCCTCCAGTTGTATTAAATACTCCTGTTATTCCAAACCCGGAACCCTCTACTATTCCGGAGTACAATCTAATGTTCCTGTACAACCCACTCCAAGTCAATCTGGAGCTGGGGGTGGTACATATGCTGCAGTCCCTCCTCCCAATTACACTCAACAAGTTACAACTCCCCAATCTTCTGGAATTGTTACTGAAGAGTTAAGGAATCTCCGAACTCAATTTGAGGCATTCAAACAGAAGGATGGTTTACAAAGGTTAGGTATCAAGCAACCTTACCCGATAGAATGGAAGCAAGTATCATATCCTCCTAAATACAAGCCTCCGACTATCTCTTTCTTTGATGGGACTACCTCCCCAAGTCAGTTCATTAATCACTTTTAGGTAATGACTGATCAACTGCAACCAAGTGACGTCCTCCTTACTCGGGTGTTTGTTGGGTGTCTCAAAGGAACGGCTTATGAATGGTATAGAAGTCTTCCTGATGGGTGCATTACCTCATTTACCGGTTTCAAGCAAATGTTTCTTGAACGGTTCTATAAAGGGCTCAATGACAAGACCATGTCAGCCCTCATAAGAATTAAACAGAAAAATAATGAAACCACCGAGGACTTCATTGAAAGATTCAGAAGAGAAGCCCTCAAAATGCCTCTCGGAACTCCCGATGCTGTTACTATTGACACTTGCAAGTCGAATCTCTTACCAATCATCAGCATGTGGACAGGGTCCACTCAGTTCCAAGATTAGCCTTTTTTCATCGTCAGTGCCAAGGCTGCTGAAGTCAGTGCTGAGACCTTCAAGGGTCTGGGGGTACAAATGGCTCCCAAGGAATCAAATCAGAGTGCTAGCAATAGTACTCAACCCAACAATCGCAAAGGGAAAGAACCAAAGCAGTAGTCAAGAGGTAAAGGCTACCCAAGCTACTCCAGCTCCAACAAATCAACAACAGAGACCTCCTCGGCCGAAGGAAGAATATTTTTTCGACGATGACGATGTTCAGGATATCTTTGAATGCTTGCTCAAAGGTAACAAGATTCAATTGCCAGAAATCAAAAAGCCTGATGAAGCCAATAAGACAGATCATCCAAAATACTGTCCATATCATAGAATGCTGGGTCATACAATCCGGTCTTGCTATGTATTAAAAGGAAAGATCCAAGAGATGATTAAATCAGGAGCTGTGACACTGACACCCAAAGACAAGACAGTCACAGCAAATGTAATTTCAATGCAGTTTGGTGACTTCCCTCCTTTAATGGTGGAAAGTGGGATTGTTCCTATCCCCAAAGCAACTCTCGAAGTTGTAAACATCCCACCAGCACAGAATGAAGGACTTGTTCCTGGCACAACTAAGAAGGGAGATCATGTGGATCCACCCGGATTTAATGACGGAGTTTGAGACGTCTTCTTCTTCTCCTCGGAAGACTCCCTCATCTAAAAAGAAGCTCGGGAAGACTAAGTCATGCAATGTGACTTCTAGTTTCACACCCGATTTTTATCTAACCTCTACTTTCATCTTGGCAGGAAATTCACTCCCTACAGAGATAAAATCTGTACCTCAATCTGAAGATAGGTACAAGCCTGCATTTCATCTATACAGTTCATAATCTCGTGAATTAATGGCAAAGATGGGTTATATTTGCCACTGCTCCTGGTTTGAACTCAGGCAAAGGACTCCGAGCACCTTTAGCCATCACTATGAGGCATAATCAATCTCGTGTTGGCCTTGGTTTCTGGAATGAAGCTCTCATCAAGCATAAAAGAACCAAGAGCAAGATAAAGAATTGCAACATGGTTTCCATAGACCCTGAACCGGAATCTGAAGTCGAAGTTCATGCTGGAACTCGGTCAGAAAAAATATATCTGAAAGATTATGCTGACGTTCCTGAAGAAACTTCTGATGTCCTCCCGGTTACTGCTCCAACACCAGTCTCTACTGAAGAGCCTTCAAATGATCCTGTTGAAACAGTTCCTTCTAAGCCAACAGCAGCTGACAAAGGCAAACAACAAGTCCGCTTCGACAAACCATTGAAGATCATCTCCTACAGGACTTGAAAAGCCTTATAATTTTGATATATTGGCTCAACTAGCCAATACACCAGCTAAATTATCAATCTTCGAGCTCTTACGCCTCTCTAAAGAGACTCGAGAAACTCTGAGTGAAGCACTGCTGTAAGCAGAAACCTGCCTAACTCTCCTCAAGAAGTTAGAAACAGAACCTGTTTCTCATTGCCATAATATATTGGAATTTATTCCAAACATTACCTTTACGCAGGACGATATGCTGCTAGAGGATAATCGACATGACCGTCCTTTATATCATACAGGATATATCGATTCTATGAAGGTTGATCGTCTACTGATTATCCAGGATCCGCTCTCAGTATTATGCCAAAAGCTATGCTAGATGCACTGAAGATACCTGTGCATAGTCTTTCCAGCACTATCACTACCATCTTGGGATTCAATCAGGGAAAAAGTGAGCCTTTAGGCAAGATTCGCCTCAAATTTCAAATAGGATCTTCGTACCAAAGTCACTTTTTACATCATCGACAATCATGGTTGCTCATATAATGCTTTATTGGGGAGACCATTCTTGCATGAACATAATATCGTTCCTTCGACTCTTCATCAGTGCTTCAAATATGTTGATGATAATGGAGAAGTTCAAAAAGAGGTTGCAGATCTCTATCCATTCAAAGGGGTCGAAGCTTACTTCAATGATGCTCGCATGTACAAAGATGAATACTCAAAAGTCTTACAAGCTATGGATAATGATGATGGGATATCAAAAGTCGATACTTTTGTTATTCCTGTAAAAGGGCGTATCACTCCTCCGCAGTCTGTTAAATCATCTGAAGAAGGCTCATTGATAATTCCTGTCAGTGGACGTACTACTTCATCATCTGCCCAGGCTCTACAAAGTTTACTGATAATTCCTGTCAGTGGACGTACTACTATATCATCTTCCCAGGCTCCCCAAAGTTTGCTGATAATTCCCGTCAGTGGACGTACCACTCCCCCTCCATCTTCTCAGGCTAGACCAGATACTCTAGTCATTCCAGTCAGCGGACGTACTACTTATCCACGATCCTCTTCAAGGGAGCTCACCTCTTCTGAGCCTTTTGTTATCGATCTTAATCGAAACAAAACTTTTGATCGCTCTTCCTCTCCTCCTTTTGTCATTAATTTGACTAAGTCTGATAAGGCTCAGCCTTCTATTGTAAATACAGTATCTGATATTAATGAAGCATCTCCTTTGCAGTATATTATGTCTGTAATCATGTACAAAGTTATTTACAATTGCTAGATAGCTTAGAGCCACTAACTATAGGAGTTATTCAAACTCTTCATACAGACGTATCGTTGGAGTCCATACAAAAATCATACTTTGTGGTCCCTACTAGAAAGAAGGGAGAAAATCCAATATTCTTTTATAAAGGACCCCAGAATCCTCCTAACCTGGAAGAAGATGACACAAACGACGATACTGGAAGGTTACAACTGCGTCGCTACAGTCAACAGTCCAAAAATATCATCAAGAATATGGGTTATGACTTCAGGACCAGCCTCAATAATGGAAAAGGAAGAAGAATGCCTGTTCGAATTCCTCCACTAAAATACGGAAGGACAAAATGTGGTTTAGGTTACATTGCTCCTACTTCCTTTATCAACATAGTTCATGAAGATTCAAAATCCGATGAAGATGAACAATCTGAGTCTTCCGATTCCCTCTCTTGGGATTCTGACACGAGTATTGGCGATCTCCATCGCTCTATTCTATCCATCAATATGGTCTCTGTTGATGGCCCGTAAGAAAATGAAGATAAGGATGATTTTGAATATCTCCCGAATCAGAACAATAGGCTCAAAGATTAGATAATCAAGGAATTCAGGTTCGAGCAGAGAGAACCTCCTACTGAAGATAAACTGATGCAAATTGATGTTGGTGAAGAAGGTCCCCTAAACCAATATTCATCAGTGAAAGTCTTTCGAAACAGATAAGCAAGACATGATCAAGCTTATTCATGATTATATCGATGTCTTCGCCTGGAGTTATGAGGATATGCCAGGATTAGATCCAAAGATTGTAAAGCACAAACTTAATATCATGCCAAACGCTAAACCAGTCAAACAACAACAGCGACGATTTCGTCCAGACATTATGGATGCAATTGAAGCTGAAGTCAACAAGCTTATGGCTTCCGAATTTATTCGAGAGGAACAACATCCTGAATGGGTGGCTAACATCGTTCCTGTCCTTAAAAAGACTGGCAAGATTCGAGTCTGTATAGACTTTCGCGACCTCAATGCAGCTTGTCCTAAAGACGAGTTTCCTCTTCCAATTACCGATGTCATGATCGATAACACATGTGGTTTCGAACGGATGTCATTCATGGATGGGTATTCGGGATACAATCAAATCAAAATATTTCCAGATGATGAAAACACACTTCCTTCAGAACGCCGATCGGTACATACTGTTATACAGTGATGCCGTTTGGTCTCAAGAATGCAGGAGCAACATATCAGCGAGCAATGAGCACTATATTTCGCGAACATCTCCGAAAAATAGTCGAATGCTATGTTGATGATATTGCAGTCAAAAGTCGACAAAAGGATAATCATATCCAAGATTTGAAGACTATCTTTGATTTAATGCGTCAGCATCAACTTAAAATGAACCCTACTAAGTCCTTCTTGGGCGTCTCTAGTGGTAAATTTCTCGGCTTCGTCATTACCGCTAAAGGTATACACGTGGATCCCGAGAAGATCAAAGCCATCCAAGAGATGCGTCCTCCACGCACCTTAAAAGAGCTACGAGGATTTCAAGGAAGAATCGCTTATCAGGAGATTCATTTCCAACTTATCAGGACGCTGCAGACCATTCAACAAACTTCTGAAGAAAGGTGTATCTTTCGTCTGGAACGAAGAATGTCAAAAAGCATTTGACGATATCAAACAGTATCTCATGAACCCTCCGGTTTTGGTACCTCCCGTTTCGGGAATACCATTCCTTCTATATGTTCGAGCCATGTATCATTCTCTTGGTGCATTACTCGCCCAAAAAATAAAGATGGCCATGAACAGGCTATTTATTATCTCAGTCGCACAATGACAGGCGCTGAACCGCATTATTCTCCAATCGAGAAAGAATGCCTAGCATTAATGTTTGCTGTTCAGAAGACGCGACATTATATTATTGGTCAAACGATTCACGTCATTTCCAGAGTGAATCCCATCAGGATTATGATGAAGAAACCTGGTATTCTCAACTCCAGACTAGCTAATTGGGAAATCTTGTTAGCTCAATACGATATGCATTATATTCCCCAGAAGTCAGTTAAAGGACAGGCTCTTGCTGATTTTCTGGCAGCTCATGCGGTTCCAGAAGATTCTAAATTATATGAGATTCCTGATAAAGTTCTGGATTCAAATCTGGTTTCTGAAGAAATTCCTACCTGGCGTCTATTTTTTGATGGAGCATCTAGAATAGGTCCTAATGGCGATATTGTCGCCGGAGTATGGATTGTTCTCGTATCCCCAGAAGGACTAACTATTCAGAGGGCTTATTCTCTGGATCAATCATGTTCAAACAATGTAGCCGAATACAATGCATTGCTCATCGGTCTTCAACTTGCTAAACATCTAGATATTCAATATTTGGAAGTTTATGGAGACTCCAAGCTTATTGTCAATCAGATCAGAGGATCGTATGAAGTTCGTCATCAGGATTTGATACCTTATCATCGAGCAGCACTTTCTATGGCCTCATCTTTTGAAGGTTTCTTTATTGAACATGTTCGACGAGCCTATAATGCAGAAGCTGATGCTTTGGCTTTTCCCCATAATCCTCATGAAGATTCTCTTAACTTTGATGCTGGATTAAAGTTTGACAAAGTGTCCTCGTCTTCTTCCGATTCTACTATGGAATATGTCTTTTCTAATGAAACAGAAGCCATAACTGAAGACTGGAGACGCCCATTTTTAGACTTTGTATTATATGACATACTTCCCGATAATCCGAGTGAAGCAGCGTCTATTCGGCGTAGATCTCTCAGATTCTATTATAATCATACAACGAAGACACTATATCGTCGGGCCTACGACGGTCTTCTCCTTCGATGCATCGCTGGTGAAGAAGCACAACAGATAATCCGTGAAGCACATGATGGTGTTTGTGGAGCTCATCAGCCAGGTCCTAAACTTCAAGATCGTATCCGACGTATGGGTTATTATTGGCCCACGATGGTGGCTGACGCCATTCATTATGCTCGGAAATGTAAAGCCTGTCAAATTTATGCAGACTTTATCCATCAACCGTCAGAGTTCTTACACCCAACACGGCATCATGGCCCTTTGAAGCTTGGGGCATGGACGTCATTGGTCCCATCAACCCACCATCATCAAGAGGACATCGGTTTCTAGCAATAACCGTTACTTTTCCAAATGGGCTGAAGCAATCCCGTTATCTGAAGTCAAAACTTCTAGTGTTATCAACTTCGTCAAGCATTATGTCATCTATCGATTTTGTGTTCCTCGGCGTATTATCCATGATAACGGACCGCAGTTCGTCAGTCAGAAATTTACTCGATTCTGTGATGATCATCGGATCAATAATTTAGCTTCTACAGCATATAATCCAGCAGCTAATGGATTGGCAGAAGCTTTCAATAAAACGATCATCAAACTCTTGAAAAAGTTCGTTTCTTCCAATAAACGCAACTGGAGCGAGAAGCTTGGTGAATGTTTATGGGCCTACCGCACCACAGTTCGCAATACGACCGAATGTATGCCTTTCTCTTTAGTATATGGGTGTGAAGCTGTTCTTTCCCTTGAGATCCAGATTCCTTCTCTGAGAATTGCAATCTCCAATGAACTTACAACAGAAAACAATGATCGTCTTCGACTTCAAGAATTGGAAGCTCTAGATAAAAAATGATTGTATGCTCAACAAATATTGAGCTGTATCAGGCCCGAATCTCAAAAGCTTTTAACTGGAAAGTCAAAGTCAGAGCATATCAGAAGGGAGAACTGGTCCTTACTGTCAGACGTCCTATGACCATGACACATATGAGCAAAGGCAAATTTGACGCGAAATGGGAAGGCCCATTCGTAGTAAACAAAGTCTTCTCTAACGGTGCATACCAGCTTGCCTCTATGGATGGGAAAGTCATGATGATGCCTATCAATGGCAAATTCTTAAAGAAATATTATGTATAATATTTTATCATTCCCCAACAAATATAAAATTTTTCTCTATAAAAGTTATCTCGATATCGTTATTCCCAGAGGAAACTGATATTCTACCATGTATCATTTTCCCAGAGAATTTGATATTTTGTCTTATTAGATCCCCAGTAGATTTAATAAAGATCTTGTATAGAAAATCATGTCCATATTACCTCTGAATTTTCTATCTCAGTATGTATCATATTTTCTATTCTCTGAAAATGATATCTCGTCTTTTGATTTCCGAGTCCAAAGATCATGGAAAATAGAATCCAAAGATATCTTTATGTCTGAATTCTGTTTTCTCTAATCAGTATTAAACTAAAATTATCTTTGGTTTAATATCATGATAGAGTTACAAAGTTTATTTGTATATTCTATTTTATTGAAATATGTCATGTATTATTTACCTCTGAACATGTTTTCTACAAAAATATCATCCACAGAATTGAAATCAAGCCAAGATATTCATTTCAATCAAAATCAGAACATTGATTACAAATGGGTATCAAAACTTCAATACATGATAAATGTAAAGGATCTATTTAGGAGGAGTAATTATCTCCTGAATACGAACGATTACATTATTTATCTTTTCTTCATGAGCTTTCTTGATTCGCTCTGCTGTTTCAGCTCCAATCATCCGTTGGTCATATTCCACAATAAGAGCTACGGCGATTGGTCTCTTCAATTTGATTGGTTTGCATCAATTCTCGCTCTTGCTGTAAAACTTGACAGCGTTCAGCTGCAGATTTACGATCAGTAGCAATCTCTGATTGTTCTGTTTCCACGGAGGCAATTTGCTCCTGAAGGCGAGCTAGTTCTTCCCTCAACTTCCTAAGCTCTTCAACTTTTGACGCTTCATCTTTCTCTAGGCGCTCCATATTCTTACGAGTACTTATTATTTCTTCGTCTTTCGCCATTAACTCTTTGGAAGACTAAGCGAGGAATTCTGTCAGAGCAATGTGCTGAGCTTGAGCTTCATTCTCCAATTGAGCAATCTCAGCTGCAGTCAGGGAATTAATATCCTCCCTTTTCATCTCCCAATATTTATGGATGTTTGCTTCTAAATCATTCAGAAGATGTTCAAAAAAGACACATTGGGTCCCATAACCAGCCTGTCTCAAAGCTGAAAGTGGAAAACTAGTCGCCTCTCGAAGACTCGAAAAGGGCATAGTCTCATCCTACATAAGTCGTCTTGAGAATGTATCCAGATACGAATAAATAATATCTGAATACATCCCCATGATCTTTGCTATCCCTGTATCAAAACCGGGAGTCGCTGCAATAGTAGGGGAAGGAGCAGAAGGAGCCTCTATTCTTGGAGCTGAAGTTAGTACTTTTAGAGAACTCGGCAAATGTGAACTCCCCTCACCCACATCAGTTTGAACAAGTGGGGCTTGAGTAGAACTCATAGCCGGTGCAGTTCCTACAGCTGTTGGAATCAAAAAAGCATGATCAAAACCAAAAGACAATAAAGCAGAGACAAGACAAAACTCTGATGAATAAAATATTACCTGGAGCTGGTTCATATTCAGTTTCTTTCGGATCATTCAGCCCGGCTCGTAGTCTGTTCAGAGTACTTTCTGATACGGGATTTATTTCACTGCTTCCCGCCCCAGAAGTACTCGGAACTTGAACTTCTATATGCCTCTCCGGCTCTGGTGTCAACCCTGAGTGTTGACCAATGGTCTTCAGTACATCAATTGGTGTTTTAGACGGTGATTCATCGTCTATCTCCATGTCTTCTTCTCCAGAAGAATGAGACGACGGTTCATAGTCAACTTGTTCGCTCTCTGAAGCTTCAGCAATTGGTTTGAGATAAGTGGCTTCCTTCACTGATTCTCCCGAAATCAGTAAGTCATTAGCTGTTTCAGTCTGATGCTCGGCCTCTACCGCAGGTTGACTAATCTCCTGCGTATCATCGGCTATTGGCGGAATCGATCCTATATCAGAAGGCATAGATGACCCGGCAGGTTCAGGAATATCTTCTTCAACAGGTTCTGCCTTTACAGAAAAATCAAAAGCAGCTTGTTTTTCTGAAGCCAATCGCACAGCACGATCGGTAGGACTCTCTGCATCGAGACAAATTACGGATTTAGTTTTTAAAACTATCACTTTCCTTCCTATTCTTTTTGTGAATGGAACAGTAGGATAATTGTCTTTTGGATCACTACCTGCTTCATCAGTATCTCTGACTCGATTAGAAACAGGAGAAGTCCCTGGAATGGTAATTCCTCCACGATTTCGAGTCTCTGCTCGAGTGACTCTTTTTGGGGCAGGCCCAGCAGCACCTTTGCCCCGCTTCCTCTTCGGGGTATTATCAGAAGATATACTTTCTTCAGCACTCCCGATGGGTACATGTAATCGTTGATGAAGGTCATCAGAGAAGAAAGTTTCTAGAACTTCATCATCAACTTCATCGGTAGCCAAAGGATCTTCTTGATCATGGCAATCTCTAGGCAAGGCTGATTTAGTTGATTTCTTTTCAATATGAATAAAGCTTCTACCTAAGATGCTGAATTTTTCATCAAAGGTATTAGCTGATATATAGAATTTGGCATAAGACGCCAATATTCTAGCTCCTCTCTGATAGGTGACCGAATCTGGCATGGAAAAGGTAGCCCCTGTACCTTTAGCAATGTAATATATCCACGCTCTGGCACCATCAATCAACCCGCCTTGATAACCAAAATACGTCGTTGTATTGCCTACATGCAACTGATCGTAACCAAATTGTCGAGCAAACCTGCTCGGAAGATATGGTTCTAGATAAGTGATGTTGTCACGGCGGCAGATTAAATGAGATGGCCTGATCCTCTTCAGCCATTCATATTGAACATCATCCAACTCATTGCCACCAATGCCATCAATCAACCTTCCAGGCATGGTCTCATATCTAACAGGTGGAGGAACACAAGTGAAGCTCTATAGTTCTCCCCTGTTTAATATAGTCCTGCAATCTGTCAAAGTGTCATATTTCCACTTTGGTGTGTGACTGTATCTTTCCAGAAAGGTGTCATCTGGTCTAGCCATCCCAGCATTCATAAGAGATTCGAAGTGCAGAAGCAGCCATCCAAATAAATATGTAAAGGGCATTTCTACCCGAGGAAATGATGTAAGGCTCTTCCTTGCCAATTCGAACATTCTGTCTGTGTATGCCCTTAATCCAGCATTCAGACGGCATGTCATTGCTGTCAGTAAATCCATCTTATACCCAAAAACCAGACGGACTGCTGCGAAGACAACTCCTCTGTGCATCATGTCTGCTGAACAGGTGCCAGGAACTACAAATTTTCTCAGCCAGAGAGAGATAAATCCGGCCAGATGACCTTCAGCAGATAATCTCGGCTGCCCTGCTTAATATAGGTCTCAAACCTATCACCGGCTTTATAAGTGCCTTCGTCTTCCTCAATGACAATGTCGTCATGAGTGGTATCCCGGATGAGCCTATCAATCTCAGCTGGATTCAGAGGTTTAAATTCACCGACATACTGCTCAGGACTTCTTCTTCTTTTGAACTTCATCAGTACGGCCTTGAAATAAATAGGCCATCCATTTGGAAGAATAACAGTTGGAATCTCCTTCTCCACCTTGTCCTTTATAAAATGCCTTACAAATACTGTAATGGCACATCAATTCTTCAAAGACATGAAGAACCAGTGGGTTGGCTTCGGAGATCTTATTTATTTCATCAACGAAAGGGATATACTCTTCATATGGCAGATCTGCTGTTGGCAGTTGAGAAATATATGCCATTTCATGAAGGGCGAATCCCATTTCGCCTCTTGGGGTCATGAAGGTGCCGGTACGGTAGTTATACCTCTCCGCTAACGCCAAGAACAAATCCGGGTTTGGCCTGAAACCATAGGCAGTACACTTAATGGCATCATATAGGCCTATCACCTGTAACTGTTCACCAAAATTCTTCAGAATCCATTTCACAAGAGCAGTCCATCTGGTATTCTCCGGATTTACCAGACCAGTCAGCCTCATAGACTGTTTTGGATAGATGGCATTTTCCAGTTGAGCAAATTCGTTTGCAAAAATTGGGACTCTGACTGGCTTCAGCAGTGCTGAGTCCTCAGGAGGGATGGTAGCAGGTAGCAGTCCTCGCAGAGATATGACATGTGGTTCAGTACCACTGCGGAATCTTCCTTGACGATATCCTATCCACCCAGCCTTTGCTTGTCGGGATGGAGTGATATCCCACTTCATCTGTCTTTGACAACTCGCATGAAATAAACGAGCTATGTTGATGCTTTTTGATAAACCAGTCAAATACATTGGCTGATTTACATCACCATCCCTATAGTAACAGTATGATACTTTGTCCAGAGCAGGCTGAGAATTCATGTCAATAGCATCTCCGAAAAGAAATGCTGGCTTCGAATGGGTAACACCATCCACACTTTGTAAAGGCAGTCCACTCATCAGGTTCAGCAAAGTGTCATTTTCTTGATTGGTCAAAAGAGCTATTCTTGTAGAAGGTCCATCGAATTGGGGAAAACGAACATGTGATAAGTCACTTCTATAGTTATTTCCCACACATCCTTCAAATTCTGCCTCCTGAGCCAGAATATCCACTGCAAAAGAAGAATAAAACCTTAGTAATCTTCAACATCAAGAGATGGCAAAGTTCAGCATACGCTCAGTTTTCCTTAAGCGTATGGCAGATTCAAAGTTCAGCATATGCTCAGTTTTTACTAAGCGTATGGCAGCTTCAAAGTTCAGCATACGCTCAGTTTTCCTTAGGCGTATGGCAGATTCAAAGTTCAGCATACGCTCAGTTTTTACTAAGCGTATGGCAGACTCAAAGTTCAGCATACGCTCAGTTTTTACTAAGCGTATGGTAGACTCAAGGTTCAGCATACGCTCAGTATATCCTTAGCGTATGGCAGACTCAAGGTTCAGCATACGCTCAGTATATCCTTAGCGTATGGCAGACTCGAAGATCCATATACGCTCAGTTTATTCTAAGCGTATAACACATTCAGAGATCACTTTTTACGCTCAGTTTATCTTAAGTGAATGATTTTAAAAGTTCAGTTTATGTTCAGTTTGAGCGTATCAGTGTATGGTTGACAAGATGATCATCAAAAACATACGCTAATACAGGAGTTAGCGTATCTCAGTGAGACAACTCGCCATAGCATATTCTTTCAAGACAGCGTATTTTGACATTTCTATCAAAAATACGCGTATCATACAGAATACGCTCCAAACATATTTTTCGTATAAACAAAAAATATGGGATACGGCTAAACCCTAAAGAGGGAAGCGTATTTTCTGACGTATTTGACCCTAAAAAGGGGATACATTTTATGATTTTGTTCTAACCAGAGCCCTAAATAGGGATAGTTACAGTTCATCATCATCATCCTCACCATAGTGAGGCTTCAATGGGCGCTCAATTCGTCGAATGCGCTCATTGGTAGTCTTCTTAGCAACGGCGGCGGCGGGATGAGATGACTCCGCAGGAGCCTTCCCCTTTCCCTTCGCAGCAGCATCAACCTTGGGCGCCATTGATAAAGCTTGAGTCGAAGAAGAAGAAGAAGTTGAGTCTTGAGTTTCTTTTCTCCCTCGAAGATGAATGCAAAAGTAAAGAAATAAATTAGGTCTTGGAAGACCTATTTATAGAAGAAAAGAAGAAGTTCAAACGGCGGATATGCTTTAAACAAAATCCCTAAAGATTTGCACTGATATTGAGGAAGATAACAAACTTATGCCAGCGTGTCAGGACTTATTCCCACTTTAAGTTCAAAGTAATTTCGAACTTTTGAAATTCATAAAGTTCGAAAACTTTGAAGCTGGTCTTGTAGGGTGTGAAAATTATGACACGCTGACATAAGACTCAGTCCAAGTCATACGCTCAAAGCCATACGCTCAGTCCAAGTCATACGCTCAAGGCCATACGTTCAGTCAAAGCCATACGCTCAAGGCCATACGCTCAGTCAAGACCATACGCTCATCTAAAGGCCGTACGCTCAGTGAATATTTTAATATTTCTTGAGATGATAGCACAGCATGTATTTAATGAAGGATGAATCTGACACTCCGTCTTTCGTGCAAAGACAGCTGCCCTATGAAGATTAGCCGTCGTATAGGTTTTCGAGAAAGGATTTTGTCTCTTACGAGGACAGCTCAGCAGCCATCATAAATAAAAAGCCATCATTACTGTCATTTTTGACAGTCTGTCAGCCATCATATCTGCAGCACGACGCTCAAGAAATATTTGTCAGTATTTGAAGATATGGCGTGTTTGAGAAGATTGAGAACAGCCACGTGTCTATCCCTCAATCCACACGGCTTCTTCCCTACCAAGTGAGCGTATGGACCCCATACAACTCCTTGCTAAGTGAGCGTATGGACCCCATACAACTCCTTGCTAAGTGAGCGTATGGACTCCATACGACTCCTTCCCAATTAAGTGAGCGTATGGACTCCATCATACGACTCCTTCCCAATTAAGTGAGCGTATGGATCTCATACGACTCCTTCCCAATTAAGTGAGCGTATGGATCTCATACGACTCCTTCCCAATTAAGTGAGCGTATGGATCTCATACGACTCCTTCCCAATTAAGTGAGCATATGGATCTCATACGACTCCTTCCCAATTAAGTGAGCGTATGGATCTTATACGACTCCTTCCAACTAAGTGAGCGTATGGACCCCATACGACTCCTTTCCAGCCAAGTAAACGTATGGACTCCATACGACTCCTTCCCAATCAAGTGAGCGTATCAGCTTTATATGATCCAAGTCAGCGTATGTAAGACATGTGCCTTCAAAAGCTAGCGTATGACTCTTCTTCAAAGACAGCGTATCACAGCAAAGGTATCCAGGATGACTTTTAATGTACAGTCAACACACGTTCTCACGTGTCCTGTACTCAGTTACTCAGTTATTCAGAAGTTATGCAACGTGGCATCCATGCCACCAATCTCTCCTAGATATATTCCACTACTCTCAACCGCACTCTAAGGTGTCTTCACCAGAATTTGCCACGCGTCCCTGCAGTTATGCACACGTCAAGTAACTGACTGAGCGTATGCTTCAGAACAGTTATCCAGAACTCTATAAAAAGAGTTTCTTCATCTTCATCAGACACTACAGTCAATTTCAGAGAGAATAGAGAGATTGCCCAGTTGCTGTCCAAGTTCTTCGAAGTTTGAGTTTTCTTCATCGCATCGTCCAAGGGATAAAGTAATCGTCTTCTAGATTAGATTCCTACAGTTGTAATTTTCTCAGATACAAAATAAATAAAGTAAATTTATTTATGGAAAACACTTACCACGTTCTTCCCTGTCAATTGTTGTCATTTTCATATCAAGTGCAATATTTCGTGTGGTTGGTCACTGTCTCCCAGAGCCATCGTTGACTCCTTTTGCTTTTGTTAGACGGGGGACCTTTCAGCGAGAGTAACGAGCCCCACTGCAAGTTTTCGCCTAACTCGTGCCTAGCACAACTTTTGTAATTGTTTCCTTTCTTGGCCGCAACGGTCCCGTGGCCCCGGGTTGTCGTTCGGGAAAACTTTACCTTGTCGACAAGTTGTCCATGACCGTGCAAAGACCATTTTTCTTTTAGTTATTAAGACATAGCCTACATTCTCTTGAAAACTCAATCATTTTATCGTGTTCGTGCCCTTGCATTTATTCTTCCATTCAAACTCAATCATTTTTATCGTGTTCGTGCCCTTGCATTTATTCTTTCATTCGCAACAACATTATCGATTTACCTAGGAAGGGGTCGAGAAGAGGAGGGTCAGCCACTCACCTTGAGTTTACTTCAAGCGAGAGAGCTTGTTGGTCGCGTTAGACGTCGCCTACGCGATTATCTAAAATCGCACAAGCAACCGATTAGAACACTGCATTATTCAAGAAGTTCGATAGGAAATGCGAGTTCGAAATGCAAGCCATAAAACCATCGAAAACATTCACGAAAATGCATTCAGAAAACAAAGCCAAAACCAACGCAAGCGGCGTAAAAAGCAGAGCAACGGGAGGTCTCTCCCGACTCAGCCGCAGAGTCAATCCTTGAGGCACAATCCGCTGAATATGGGACTTGGTTCCGAAGAAGCCATTCCATAATGGAGAATGGATCTTAATTCAACCGTTCCCGTTCGATCGAGTCGATCGATCCTGACCTATCGATGCCGACCGAATCGATAGCGACAATGTTCCTTTCTCGTGCACCCCGTGGACTGAGAACGGGGCACGATGTAGGGACGGGGCACTACACCATAACCAACTAAGAAAAAGTTTCATCCTCGAAACTTAAGAATAGAACCTACCTCTAGGAGAACAACGAAGGAAATTTTTCTTTCATTTCTGACTCAAGCTCCTACGTCGACTCTTCGACCGAATAGTTTCTTCAGAGGACACGGACGAGGGGAATAGCACAGTTGCGGAGAAGTTTATCTTTTTGTTCCAAGATTTGCACAGGCTCTTCAACATATGACAAGCACGCCTTCAGATTCAGCTGACCCAAATCTACTACATGGCTCAGATCGTGTACGTACTTCCATAATTGTAAGACGTGGAAGACGTCGTATACCCCCGACAAAGCAGGCGACAAGGCGATTGGTAAGCTACCGGGGCGACTCGTTTCAATATTTCGAACGGGCCAACAAATCTTGGGCTTAACTTCCCTTTTGCACCGAACGTGAAAACTCCACGTATGGGCATTACTTTCAAGAATACATGGCCGCCTTCCGAGAACTCGAGGGGGCGTCGGTGCATGTCGGCATAGCTCTTCTGCCGGGTTTGTGCTATCTTCAATCTCTCCCTTATTAACTTGACCTTCTGCACGGTCTGCTCCACCAGCTCCGGACCAAGTATCTGCCGTTCCCCGACTTCATCCCGACAAATGGGCGATCTGCACTTCCGGCCGTACAAAGCTTCATACGGTGCCATTTGGATGCTGGACTGATAGCTATTGTTGTATGCAAACTCGGCCAGCGATAGATGAACGTCCCAACTTGACTTCAAGTCGATCGCACAGAGTCATAACATGTCTTCGAGAATCTGGTTCACCCGCTCTGTTTGGCCGTCAATTTGAGGATGAAAAGCAGAGCTAAACTTCAACTTGGTCCCCAATGTTGAATGAAGACTACTCCAGAAGCGTGCCACGAACCGTCCATCCTGATTCGAGACGATAGATACTGGGACCCCGTGCAGCCGAACTATTTCATCAAGGTATATCTGAGCAAGGCGGTCGACGCTCCATGTAACTTTAATGGTTATGAAGTACGCTGACTTGGTTAGTCGATCGACGATTACCCAGACGGTGTCGTTTCCCCGCGACATCCTCGACAAGCCAACAACGAAGTCCATAGTGACGTGATCCCATTTCTACTCTGGAATGGCAAGGTTCTACATCTCTCCGCCGATCGCTGGTGCTCAGCTTTGACTTACTGACAGGCCATACACTTCGACACAAAGAGCGCTACGTCCCTCTTCATGCCGTACCACAAAAGATAACGCGGAGGTCCTTATACATCTTGGTGCTACCAAGATGCAAGAAATATTTTGCATAATACGCTTCCGACATTATCTCCTTTCTAAGTTCTGCGTCATCCGGAACGCATAACCGACCCTTCACCCGCAACACTCCCGACTCGTCCTCTGCAAAGTCGAACGCTTTTCATGTCAATATCAGCTTTCGTATCTTCTTCAGGTATGGGTTGTCCTTCTGAGCAGACTTGATTCTCTCCAATAGGCTCGGTTCCAGCCGCAGTTGTGACAGTTTCACGTCTCTAAAATGAACTCGGAGTTCAATGCCCATTCCTTCTAAGTCACGCAGCAGTCGATCGTTGATGCATAACGAAGCTAAGTACTTCCGGCTCAGCACATCCGCTACAACATTTCCCTTGCCCGGCGTGTAGTCGATTGATAAGTCATAGTCTTTGATCAGTTCGAGCCATCGCCTCTGTCGCAAATTCAGTTCTTTCTGGGTGAAGAGATACTTGAGGCTTTTGTGGTCCGTATAAATCATGCACGCCACGCCATAGAGGTGGTGATGCCACAGCTTCAACGCGAACACAATTGCCGCTAGTTCTAGGTCGTGCGAGGGGTAGTTCTTCTCGTGCGGCTTCAACTGCCGGGAAGCAAAAGATATCACCTTATCCCGCTGCATGAGCACACACCCCAAGCCCTGGCCAGAAGCATCGCTGAAGATTTGAAGTCCCTCAGTCCCTTCAGGAAGAGCATCGGGGCCGAAACGAGCCGTTGTTTGAGCTCATGGAAGGAAGCTTCACAGTCGTCTGACCACTTGAATGTGACTCCTTTCTGGGTGAGGCGAGTCAACGGCGATGCAATCTTCGCGAAGTCCTTCACGAAGCGTCGGTAGTATCCTGCCAAGCCTAGGAAGATTCAAATTTCGCTAACTGATGCGGGTCGTTTCCAATCAGCAACTGCCTCAACTTTCTTCGGATCGACTGCGATGCCCGCGGCGGAGATGATGTGTCCGAGAAATGAGACGATGTTCAGCCAGA
>JANAVB010000378.1:2500-60338 GCA_029216955.1 Iris pallida
TGGGAACGTTCCCCACAGTTACTTTCTTTCTTCCCACCAGGAATCGATCTCCTAACCACTTAGGCCACATGTCTCATCACTACCATATATATATATATATATAATATATATATATATATTATATAATATATATATATTATATATATAGCCCCCTTCTTACGGGATAAGTTTACGGGAATAGTTTACGGGATAGGCTAATTTCTTAAGGAGAGAAAGAAACTCAAAATATCTGGCCGAAATGTACATAAGTTTCTCTTCTGAACTTATTCTCTTTGAAATTTAAATCTCTACTCTCTACTCTTAAAAATAAACATATCTCTATCTTCAAAATAAGACTTATCTATCAATATATTTTTAAACACGTAGAGATTTATTTATTTTTAAAAATATAGATGATAATTATTCCATTTATTTTTTAAAATAGATAATTAAAAAAAAAATCTATCCTTAGACCTTTAAAATTATATTTAAAATATTAATTTTAATGTTAATCTTAATATTAATGTTGCTAATTTAAATTTATGTTAAAGTTAATTTTAATGTTAATATTAATGTTAAATTTAATTTAAATTTAAATCTATTTTTTTTTAAATAAATTTAATTTAAACTAATTTTAATTTTAATCTTATTATATTTAAATTTAAATTTATTCTTATTCTTAATGTTTTGTTAATGTTAATGTTGTTAATATTAATGTTAAATTAAACTTAATGTTAATGTTAAAATTAAAATTAATATCAACAATAAAGTTACACCAAAAAATTAACGTGAGAAATAATATTAAAATTAACATTATATTAAGTATATTTTTAAATATCTTTTAAAAGATATTTACGTTTAGAGATAATATTTTTTAAACAATCCATCTCTATTTAAAAAAGTATAAAATTAACTTTTCTATCTCTTTTTTTAAAATAAATAAATTTCTCACTATTTAAAAAATAAATAGATTTATTTTAAGATAGAAATAGGTTCGTTTTTTAAAGGAGAGATCTAACTTTTTTTAAAGTGAGAGAAATAAAGAAGAGAACCGTATGTGTTTTCTCAGCCCGTAAGTTTGTCCCGTAAGTTATTCCCGTAAGAGAAGCTTTATATATATATATATATATATATATATACTTGATACTCTCAACTTTGATAAGCATCAAGTTAGTGCTCTCTCCCATAACCATATTAAACCGAAATAAAAATGACATATTGTCCCTCTCACATTCTCTTTCTCCCCTTCCTCTTTCCTAGCCCCCTCTCTTTCTCTCTGGCGCCGGCAGCTGGGGAAGGGGGGGATCAGTAGTAGTAGCAACAACAGCCGAGGGGGAACCGCACGTCGTAGGGGGCACGGGCTGTATGGAGGATGGGGCTGGGGTAGCGAAGGGGCAGGGGTCGCTGGGGCCACAGGTGGTGCGGGACAACGGAGTTTTATCGGACCTGCAGGGCGAAGGCACAGCTGCGAAGGTCGGCTAGGGGAGCGAGACTTCTCGGATAGTGCATAGGGGTTGCAGGGGTCTTCAGGTGGCGCGGGGCCTCGGAGTCGGGTCAACGCAGCGTTACAGGGGGGCAGGGGTCGCGAGGTCCCACTGGTGGCGCGGGGGGTGGAAGGATGCGGGATCGCAGGTGGGCGGGAGGGAGGGGGGGGGGGGGGGTTGGGTTGTAGGGGTAGCTGCAGGAGTGGGTGAGTAGGGTGGATGGAATTGGGAGGGAGGATGGAGAGGAGGATATTTTAGAAAATCTCTATTATTTTATTTTATTTTAATGAAATGTTATGTTTAACTAACTGAGGTAATCAAAATAAAATTTCACAATAGTTGAGAGTATTAAGTTAGTAGATATTAAAGTTGAGAGTATTAAGTTATATATATCTAATATATATATATATATTAATTATATATATATAATATATTATAAAGTACGTATCTTAAATATTTTGAAATTGCATCGCCAAAAAAAATGTATTTTAAACTTTATCTTCGGGCATCCCTATCAGCAATTAAAAAAATAGACACATCCCATGGTCGACGGGTATGATCCTCACAATGTTTCTGTCAGGTCATATCAGCACCATGTGTTAGTTGGAAGACTACAATATAGTGAGTTTAACATAAGATTTTTTGGCAAGAAAAAGGAAGTTCTAGCTAGCTAGACCTATCTACGATCACGCTTAGAGTAGCACATTCGCGTGTTCAAACGGGGCCATTTTCTTGCGACGTTCCCTTACTTTGATTGTAGGGCACTCTATATATATATCATTGGTCCACCATGGTGCCTCTAGTTACTGACTCCCATTTGCTATAGCTGTAGTGCTTGTTACCGACAAATCGTTGTTTACTGCCCATGTGAGGCTTCAATGATTACCTACAATCCTACTTTGGCGTTTTAAAAGTAGGCCATGGAGGCCAGAAAAGCAGTGCCAATGCATATGATTGTTGTGGATGGACAGGAGGAACAGGAGAGTCATTCACATATATATCCTAAGAAGCAGGGACACTCCAAGGATCAATGTTGTGACGCATCATCCTGGACACATATCGGACACACCATGAACAGTCCATAATACAGTAGCAAATCTGGAATATACCATGTCGTATCAGTGCATGCAACATGGTGATATCTGATATGATTGGTGCGCTAAGAACTGCTCAGAACACTTGCCATGTCATACTAATCATATAGCTAATTAAGTTGTACTTACTGTCTTCCATTTTACTCGAGTCTATTGGGTGGCAGACATCAAGCATAAAATACTTTGTTAGTTTCTCTATAGAGATGATTAATCCTTGTATTATATATGGAAGAAAAAGATATGTGCATCAAATTCGAAACAAGGCTCTAATTGTCGTTGTATTGAAATCCAAGTAGTATCTGTGTTTAACGCTTAATTAGTCAAGGATACCGACAATCTGATTGAAAATAAAGGAAAGAAAAATTGGATGGATTGGACTCGAGCTTAACAAAAGACAGTACTAGTGCTATTACCATAAAGGGAAAAGAAAGATGACAATAGCTACAGGGTTAAGGAGCATTGTCAGGGAGGTGTGATAGTCAATTTCTTGCTGATTTAGTATCTTCTACTTCTATTCATGACAAAGTTGTTCATGTTGATCTCATATTAGCAACAGTTCCATCTTTACATAAAGGTTCATCGAAATTACATAACATCCAAAGGATCGATCGGATTAATATCGGCAGATCCAAACATGATATAATGTCTGCAGGCAACAGTGGATGGAGTACATGATGCACTATTTGTGTGTGATTTGAGGCAAGCACAAAGCCAATTTTCAATTTTTCTTGCACTCAATTGTGTTTCCTCATGATGGAAAGCTCTCCCATTATAATAGTTCTTCTACTTACAATTAGATAACTCTGTGATATGATTATTTCTACTAAAAAAATTGTGGTCATAAGAATGACAATTGACTACTTATCGTGTCATCAGGACTTGGAATGGAATCATCTTTTGCTCAGGTTTTCATATACAAGCTAAGCTAAGCAAAGAATATATTAGTAGATGTGACATGGATAATTAAAGATCATATTTGTTTGTAATATTATAGTTCTGGTACACATCTTTAATTTACTTTGTGATTCTTACTGTAATGTTCTCTAGCGAAAATAAGGAACAAAATGTGCTAGTTTTCTAAAGGTTTCACTATAAGGGCGGGTAAATAAAGGCAAGTAAACCGTAGCACAAATGGGAACAACAAATGAAATTAATCAACTTGAAGTTCACTACATTGCAGAAAACCATCTACATCTTTGGTTCGCGAATAGAAGGGAAAGAAAATCAATTTCTTGGCATTTCTTTTGCTTTAGAAAATTACAATTCTTATTGATTTTCCTTTCCGATGTTTGGAGATGCCAAAAATTTGGAAAGGAAAGTGAATACTTCAATGTGGGAAAGTGATTTCTTGCTTGGATGGATATAATTATTTGTTCTCCTAATTTTTCTTCCATTGAAAATTGTTTTCTTTTTCTCCTCAATTTTTTTGGTACCTAAACATAGAAATGTAATCACTTTCTTTTTCCAATTCGACGATTTTGTGAACCAAACGAGGCCTAAGGGTTTTTTTTTTTTACGTTAGTGTGATTTCGAAATCCAGGATGCGTACAAACTCAAAAGTGTATTGGAAATTCCTTTAGTATTCTCTTCCTAGGGATATGAGGAGTCATGCATAGCTCAATTATTTAATCAGCGAATTCCAATTCCATGATTCAGAAATCACTAAACTGATAAAATGTTACATCGATAACTTTTACCTCTCAAAACCGCACTTCCAATCTGAAAGTTGATTGCATTTACACGAGTTAGAATTCACAATCACTAGTATAGTATACTATGAAAGTTACCTATATTAAGAAACTTAAAATAGTACATTCACATGTGTGCCTAGATGGATGTTACCTTTCAAATTGATTGATCATACTGGTCCACCATTATATATGCTCTCTCTAATTACTAACCCACCGGCAATCGTTGGTCGTCTGTGCCATGTGAGGTTGCACTGATAACCTACATAGCCTACTTGCCGTTTTAAAGTAGGGCTATATATGGAGGTCAAAACTATACTGATGCATATGCTTACTGGTGGAAGGAAAAAGATGTGGATATGTGGAAAGGGATGCTGATGTGCTAATAATTAATCAGAAGATTTAACAAGGGGTGTCAACGGATGCTTATCGGTACTCGGCACCACATACTCCTGCGTCGGAGTATGGCAGCACGACCGGGTCGAGATCATCGCGAACGACCAGGGGAACAGGACCACCCCCTCCTACGTCGCCTTCACCGACTCCGAGCGCTTGATTGGCAACGCCGCCAAGAACCAGGTCGCCATGAACCCAATCAACACAGTCTTCGATGCTAAGCGCTTGATTGGAAGGAGATTCACTGATGCTTCCGTGCAAGATGATATTAAGCACTGGCCATTCAAGGTCATTCCTGGCCCTGGTGACAAGCCCATGATTGTTGTGCAGCACAAGGGTGAGGATAAGGAATTTGCTGCTGAAGAGATCTCTTCTATGGTTTTAATCAAGATGAGGGAAATTGCTGAGACCTACTTGGGTTCTACTATTAAGAATGATGTCGTCACTGTTCCTGCCTACTTCAATGACTCCCAACGCCAGGCTACCAAGATGCTGGTGTCATAGCTGGTCTTAATGTCATGAGAATTATTAACGAGCCAACTGCTGCCATTGCTTATGGTCTTGACAAGAAGGCTACAAGTGTTGGCGAGAAGAATGTTCTCATCTTTGATCTTGGTGGCGGCACGTTTGATGTGTCTCTTCTCACAATTGAGGAGGGGATCTTTGAGGTGAAAGCAACTGTTGGTGATACTCACCTTGGTGGGGAGGACTTCGACAACAGAATGGTGAACCATTTCGTCCAAGAGTTTAAGAGGAAGAACAAGAAGGACATCACCAAAATCCCAGAGCTCTTAGGAGGTTGAGGACATCATGCAAGAGGGCAAAGAGGACTCTGTCTTCTACTGCTCAGACTACTATCGAGATTGATTCCTTGTACGAGGGTATCGATTTTTACTCCACAATCACTAGAGCCAGATTTGAAGAGCTTAACATGGATCTTTTCCGTAAGTGTATGGAGCCAGTTGAGAAGTGTTTGAGGGATGCTAAGATAGACAAGAGCACGATTCAAGATGTCGTTCTTGTTGGTGGGCCACCAGAATTTCGAAGGTTCAGCAACTCTTGCAGGACTTCTTCAATGGAAAGGAACTGTGCAAGAGCATCAACCCTGATGAGGCTGTTGCATATGGTGCGCTGTTCAGGCAGCTATCTTGAGTGGTGAAGGCAATGAGAAGGTGCAGGACTTGCTTTTGTTGGATGTCACTGTGAAACCCGTAAATTTAGATTGCATATTTAAATTATAATTGTGTTGTTAAATAAAATTCTTGCTAAATAATATTATTTTTTAATTAAAGAAAAGTATTTTCAAAATAAAATATTAATTGATTTTTGGTTTTATCCCGAAACCAGACCCGTTCTTATTTTCGAAAACAAATATCGGTTTCGTATAAATTCTAAGTTAATTAATTTTTTTTAAAAAAATGATTATTGTATTCTGGAATTTTGAATTGTTGGGTCTGACCCGAGTCTGTACCCAGTTTCCGACCCGAACCCAATTGGAACCATAAATATTTTTTTAAAAATAATAATAAATTTTTAGAGTTGAAAAGGTTAAGTTATAATTTTTCTAAAAAGAAATTATTCTTTCTAGCCATTTGTTAGAAGCCCAAACCATTTGGCCCAAAAATATTGAAGACTAAGCCCAACCCGTAAGAGAAGCTCATCTCTTAGACATTGGTATAACTCAAGCCATTGGTTTTTTCCTTAAATCAATTCTTAAACCATTTATTTGAGAGAGAGAGACTTTAAACACTCTCTTTTCTTTCTGTTGGTGGAAGAGGGGTTTCGACTCTTCCCAAAACTGTCGCGACCTTTCGTTCCGACTTCCGAACGGCCATGGCCGTTGGACTCCGGTAACCCCGCTCTTTTTTTTTCTTCTATAAAACCCTCTCCTCCATTCCCCATCACCACCCAGAACATCTTTCCTCACAAACCCTCTCCCCCGAGCCCCTCTCGGCCGAGTACTCCCGCTGTCCACCCTCGGTCTCTCCGCCAACCCGAGTGCAGTCGCGCCCCGACTCCCCGCCCATCGCCCCCCCGCCGCCGTTCCTGGCCGCCGCGCCCCCTTTCCAGCACACCCCGCGGCCACCCGCGACCCGCCGGACCCCGATCCAGCCCGCGCCCGCGCGCTGTTCCCGCCGGCTGTCCCCGTGCCCGGCCAGCACCCTCTCCGGCACACCCAGCCGTCCAGAGCCTTCCTCGACTGCGTGCCCTAGCGTCGCCACCCCGAGCCCGTGCCCCCGCTGATCTATCCAGCGCTGTCCACGGGATTTCGAGTTCGTTTCTGTGGATTCGCGTGTCCCGAGTCCGAGGCAACCCTTCGATTCCGTCGTTTTGGGTAATTTCTGGTAAATCATAGTAGTTCGTCCCCCGTGTCTATGATGAGATTGGTCCACGAATTTTCTTCGGGAATTCGATTTTTGGGTTACGTTTTGCTTCCGGGATTTTCCGAGAAACTTTCGGGAAAGCCTCTGTTAGTTTGGTTTTGTTTTTCCGAAACTTTCGGAATGAATTCTGTGAATATTTGGTTTTCGGATATTTTTTCGAATTTGAGCTGTGATGTTTCTGGGTTGGTTTCGGATTCCCGAATTCGTTTCGGGTTGTTCCGAAATAATATTGGGGATGATTATGGTTTTATATAAATATTTTGGATTTCCTGGTTTGGGATACTTGCAGGAAAATATTGGCACACTTTTCCAGTTTTTTGGTTGACCAAAAATAGAGGAAATGCTGCCGGATTTTCCATAAAATTTAATTATAATTTTTAATGATTTTAAAATAATTTTCGGAAATATATATTTTGGATTTTGGGTGACGACCGTATTGGTCAATGGACCCTGGCTAAGTGCAAACGAAATCGGCTTCGCCCGGATGTTGAGGCATTAGCCTATATGACGATTGGACCAATATCTGAGACTCATTATTAATTTAATTTATTTTAATTATTAATTTATTCATAATTAATTTGTAGGATAAATTTTTGAACTAATAACTGTTTCTCTTATTTCAATTTATGTAAAATAAATTGTAATAGGCATAAGTCCAGCTTTTCTATTTTTCTCTGTGGCCTGTAATTTTGTAGCGTAGGTTTTCTGTCATTTTCTAGTTTTGCTGATTTTTAGCGTACGCGTAAATCAATAATAAATATTATTTTGAATAGAAAATTAATGGAGTTTCTCACATTAAAATTTACAAGCTTTTAATACTTTAAATAACAATCATGTTTTTCTCATTAAATAAGAAATTTATTTTATATGTATAATTACGAAAATACAAAGTTTTAACCAATTAAATTGATAACTACGAGTTTTTCCAAAATACAAGTTAAATTGATCCCTCGTTATTAATTACAACGCACCGATAATCGTGTTTTGTTCGTGTTTAATAAATAAAGATTAAAATTGATTAGGACACAATTAGATATTTCAACTAGCATAGTTAGCTTGGTAACCCTGGATTCTGAGTCAACTTCTCGAATGTAGGATTTCGAGGACGAGTTTAAATCCCATCTCGAAGTCTTCAACCCTTCAAATCCAGTCAAACCAAGGCAAGTACATTTTGTGTTAGTTTACAATTATTTAGTAATCATTTTAATGCAAGTTTAAACCATGATGCAACACGGAACTCTCTTTGAGAGCACTGACTGTAACTACTGTAACTACTGTAACTGTTTGGGGACTGGGGGAGTAGTGTAATGAGTATGACCACATCCAAAGTAATAATTTAGAACTGTATTAGCTTACCCCTCTTACACACGGGGATAAGCCATATCTTTCACTGTACAACCCAATCCGGTCATATTTCATTGCCTACTCACATCACAATGTTTTAACTGCTGGAAAATATTTATTTCAAATTGTTTAAAAGTGCATGATTCTATTATTATTTCAATTGTCAAATTAGCATGAATTGTACTTTGCTCCCTCCTGACTGGAGATCCAACATTTTTAGGTATCACTGATGATGCTTTGTTCCGCGGTATTTTTTCGAGATCCCAACTAGAGGACGATGATCTCGAGACTGATGAGCTGGTTGCCTAGATTTTCTTCTTCTTTTATAATTCATGATGTTTGTGAAAAACAATGTATTTTAGATGTATCTTTCATTTTATTGTAAAAAGTTTTAAATTATTCGAATTATTAAAGTTGTGGCAATTAGACTGTGTTGTTTATTACCTGTATAAGTGATACAGCTTACTGCCGCCGTCTCAACAACGGTACAGGCTGGACATGATCCGATTCGACCCAAGAAATTGGGACCGGGTCGTGACAGTCACTCCTCTCTCCCTTGGTCTCGAAACTGCGGGAGGAGTCATGACTGTCTTGATCCCAAGGAACACTACCATTCCTACAAAGAAGGAGCAGGTCTTCTCTACCTACTCTGATAACCAGCATGGAGTCTTGATCCAAGTCTACGAGGGTGAGAGGACTAGGACCAGAGACAACAATCTTCTTGGCAAGTTTGAGCTATCTGGCATCCCTCCTGATCCTAGGGGTGTTCCTCAGATCATAGTCTGCTTCGACATTGATGCCAATGGTATCTTAAATGTGTCTGCGGAGGACAAGACCACTGGGCAGAAGAACAAGATCATTATTACCAATGACAAAGGCAGGCTTAGCAAGGATGAGATCGAGAAGATGGTCCATGATGCAAAGAAGTACAAGTCAGAGGACGAGGAGCACAAGAAGAAGGTGGAGTCCAAGAATGCTTTGGAGAACTACTCCTACAACATGAGGAACACTATCAAGGACGAGAAGATTGCATCCAAGCTGCCAGCTGAGGACAAGAAGAAGATCGAGGATGCGATTGATGAAGCGATCCAATGGCTTGACAGCAACCAACTTGCCGAAGCTTATGAATTCGATGACAAGATGAAGGAGCTTGAGAGCCTCTGCAATCCTATTGTTGCCAAGATGTACCAGGGTGCTGGTCCTAACATGGCTGGTGGTATGGACGAGGATGGTCCTTCAGTTGGGAGCAGCGGAGCTGGTCCTAAGATCGAGGAGGTGGACTAAGTAATATCTTTCTTTTTACATGCAAGACTTTTTGGTTACAGGAACTCTTCCTGGTTACTTTTGATTTGAACTTGACTAGTGTTCTTAGGTCTTTTATATGAACCTATTCATTTTGGTATGCAAGTTGAACTTTATATATATATATATATATATATATATATATATATATATATATATATATATATATATATATATATATATATATATTGATTCTGATTCGGAAGAGCACGTCCTTCTTTCTGGAGAGCTGGCGACTCAGATTTGGTGCAATCTACACAACAGACTTAATATTGTCCCCCCGACTGGGGGCCTCCACGATCTCCTGGCCAGCTGGAGCTGCTCCCACGGACATCAGATCGTCGTAGCCGCCAGTATTTGGGTATTATGGAAGAACAGGAACAAATTCAGATATGAAGGCCGCCAACTCCTCCCGCCACAATTGTACAAAGAGGTTATCAAACAAATTCTCAAAGCTAGGAGGCGATGCTCTCACGCCTCCAACACTTTCTGGGAGGCCCTGACTTAGGCCATTCTCCGGGTTTCTTGTGCCTCCCCTGTCGGCAGACGCAGAGATCTGGTTTCATTTTGTGCGCTGCTCGCTTTTCTGTTCCTCTTGTCCCGTTGAGCGCGCTTACTTGTAAAGGCTTCGACATTTTGCGCCTATTCATTCAATAAAGTTTCGGTTTGATTTTATATATCTATATATATATATATATATATATATATATATATATATATATATATATATATATATATATATATATTCTTTTCTTCTTCTTATATATATATTATATATATTATATTATATATATATATATATATATATATATATATATATATAATTGGCATTATTATAGATGCAATGTTACACCATTCAATTGGCTCATACTTTCGCATTGCCTTCTCGAAAGTATGAGCCAAGAATGGTGCATTCTCGGCGAAGTCCCTATATGAAGCTTTGCGTAGGCAAGCGCCGAGTAGCTCGAATACTACCTCGGACAAAAGCATCTGGCGAAACTTGTGGTGCATAAAGAATATATCTCCAAGAGTACAATGTTTCATTTGGCGTTCTCCTTCACCAAGCTCTCCCTCTGTTTAACACCTTAAATAAACGTCTGCCATCCTTCAACAAGTATTGTCCGTTCCGTCTTGCCCATGAGAAAGATGCCAACCATATTTTTCTTCACTGTAATGTGTCGAGAGCAATCTGGTTTGAGAGTATGTTAGGTCTTCGAAGCAACAATCAACTTGACATTCACAAGCTCATTGAGGAATGGCTTCAGAACGCCCAGGCAGAAGACAGATTTCGCATGGGAGCAAACATACTGTGGGCAATCTGGAAGGCATGTTATACATGTATCTTCAGACATGAAGCTCCAAACATTACATCGATATTGCAGCAGGCATACTATACGTACAATGTGTACTCCGGAGGCCTACATGATAAGATGGATTACATCGAGGAACTTCGTCAAGGGTTTGAGGCGGTACATTGGACGGCTCCTAATCTGGGATGTATCAAGATCAATGTTGATGGCGCGGTTTCTGCACATTCTCTTGCGGCGGCTGTGATAGCTAGGGACCATGAAGGAAAGTTTGTAGAAGCAAACTCTTGGCCCTCGTCACCCGAACATGGCTGTGAAGGGGATGGAAGTCTTTTAGTAGAACTGCATGCTATACGTCTGGGTGTAATGCTAGCTGACCATATGGACGTTAGCAATGTTCTTATCGAAGGGGACTCTCTAATCGCCTACCGAATTATCAAAGGGGAGAAGGAACTCATTCCATGGTGTCTGTACAATCTGGTACAGATCAAAGAGGAGATTAGTCGGAGGAGCATAAACATTGACTTCCTGTTCATCCGACAAGAAGGAAATGTAGTTGCTCATCTGCTGGCTTCATTCGCTTTGGACACTCGTACTACCTCTTCTTCTTTTTCTTCGACTCCTGTGACCAAATAGGTTGACCATCGATGCACACCCCTACTCTATATTATTAATAATGCCAATTTGATATATATATATATATATATATATATATATATATATATATATATATATATATATATATATATATATATATATATATATATGTCCATTTGGTCGATTTCATATATATATATTAACTATTGTTCCATCTGGCAGAAATTGTAAACTAACATGACATCCAAAGAATCTGTTAAATTATGTAGAAGGTCTCTAATAAGAGTGGCAAATCCTGACATGACAATGGCTCTATTTTGAACACCTACAGGCAAACAATTATAGGAACATAATTTGTACCATTTCTCAATAGTTCTACTTGAAATTAGATTAGATTAAAAAGTGTGGTTGACATTGTTGGTGAACAGTAAATAGAGAAGCAGATATTGTTATTCCCGAGGCTTAATTTTCGATAAAAAATAGAGAATCGAAACAGTTGATAAAATAGCAACAACGTTTCGTAGCAACACTTCAAAGAAGGTGCACTACAGAGATCCTTGGAGGATTCTGGGTAACGAAAATCTAAAAAAAGATTTCGTTACAACAGCAAACGAATGTAGAGCTTCTTTTAGAAAGGTACAAATAGAGTTGCTAGCAGCAGCAGCGACGAAAGCCCACAAGAGGTTTCTGATTACATCAGAGGAGAGAGAAAGAAAGAAGAAAGAGAAGGGCAACTTTGCTGGGGTGATTAGATCACCGTTGCTCAAAGCAAGATTTGCCTATATACGATCCGCTTCCATGAACCAGTAAGTTCTACAAAACTTATGGAATGCTCGTCAGTCAATATTTGTGACTTGAACGGGCTTCCTTAACTCTCTTCTTTGGTGTATCTTAGAAAGGAGGTCAGGGGGCTCTATTTATAGAGTGGAGTGAGACTTCACCATCTCTCCTATCCAATGTGGGACTAAAATACTAATACTCTAAAATAGAGTTTGATGTTTTACATTATCCCACAATCAACATAGTCGAGTGCTAGCCCACGCCTACCCCCTGAACACACGACTGTGCATGTACGAGGCATCCTGGAGTCCGAGTCCGATCAACAAAAATCAACTTACATCATTGTTAGAATTAATCCTTTTTTCTTCTAGGAAAATACTCCCACATGGCATACACTTGTGCCCCATTACACCTCATGTGCACACCTCAACACAAGAAATGCATTATATTGAGATACTTATCATTTGGTGTAGCCGATGTGGGACTATCTTTCCTAGTCTAAAGACCAAAATACCAACAATCTTCCACATATCTCAATATAGGGGTTAAGCATTCCCCACAATGACTGTCCATCATGTATTAGGAGAGATGTCGCTACGACTTGAATCTTCCCGCATAGGTTAAATAACAACATGATACAAGAATGGACTAAGCCTTGAATTCTGCACCATAACTGCAATTCTTTCTACTCACATATTGACATCAACTGTGCTTCTGGCTGCACATTAAAGGCCATGTGCCAGCCTGGTTTTGGTGTATGTATGTTGGGTGTCTACAAAGTTTTCCTCAAGAGACGGCCTACATCTCTATCCATACACTCTAGGTGAGTTCTTTTAAAGAGTCCTGGCATGAAGCCCCTGGCTTCCTTACGGTGTTATGATGCCGTGACATGGCTTGCAAAGCCAAGGCACTGCCTCCTGTGGTGTCACACCGCTGTAACAAGAGGCTTATCCTCTTTGTAGTGCTTCCTACCACTCATCATTCTACAGCATTAGGCCCACTTGCCTATGTGGGGTGCTACGCTGCTGTGACTTGGCCCGAAGTCGAGGCTTTACCCTTACTAGGTACCTCATGTGGTGTCACCCCACTGTAGCATGGAGTACTATGCTCCTTTGTAGTGCTATGCTACCCGTGCTTCCTGTAAAGCACGCCAAACGTCCCAAATCCCCGAGAACTTATTAAGGCTTCCAAGCCATCTTCTCACAGGACTTTATTCTCTACAATGAATGAACAGTAGACAACAGTGGTTCTAGGTTCACAATCCTGCAAGGTTCCAAAGGATTGCCTACTCACAATAGTTCTGGGTCTGAAGCCGCACAATATCCCAAGGAATTGCCCACTAACAGTGGTTCTGGGTACGTGACCGTGCAATATCCAGAGGACTGTCCACTAACAGTGGTTCTAGGTCTGTGACCCCGCAGTATACCAAAGGATTGCCCACTGCACCTGATATTCTTCTAGTCAATGGTCCTCTCTTGAACCAAAAGCTAGATGCCTAGTAGATTTCTCTTAAACTAATAGCATAAAACTTTATGGTAGGATTATAGAGACACAATATCAGAACATCTTCAAGCCCATTTTTCTTGCTAAGTCCTCGACCAGCTGACGCTTGAGACCTTTGGCGATCGGATCTGCCAGATTCTCCTGGCTCCGAACATCCACTACGACAATAACTCCTCTTTTAATAAGATCATTCACCGAACTGTGCCTTAATTGCACAGTCCTCTTCTTGCCATTGAAGAGGTTATTTGATGCCACCGCTGCAGTCGTCTGGGTGTCGCAGTAAATTGTCACTGCCAGAATCTGTACACAAATCATAGAAAGATCATACATGAGCTCCCAAAGCCATTCTGATTTATCTGCTGCAGCTGCTAGTGCATAAAACTCAGATTCTATAGACGAGTGTGAGAGCATAGACTGCTTCTTCGACTTCCACGATATAGCTGCTCCACCCATTGAGAATATGTATCTTCCTGTGGACCTTTCACTCTCTACTTCTAAGGACCAGCTTGCATCACTGAAGCCTTCTACCACTATTGGATCTCTGTAGTAGTGCAGTGCATACTTCTGAGTCCTTTTGAGGTATCTCATAACCCTCTTCATAGCTTTCTAGTGCTCCACACCTGGATTACTTGTGAACCGACTCAGCATCTCCACGGTAAAAGCTATGTCAGGCCTTGTGGCAGTAGTCGCATACATCAAACTCCCGATGACGCTTGAATACTCTAACTGTCTATCACTTTTCTTTGGATTTGGCTTCAGCTTCTTGTCACACCTATACGGCGTATCTATCCCTGCAATATTCTGATACCCATGGCGTATGAGCATCTTCTCAATGTAATGAGACTGTGACAATGTCATTCCAGTTTCCGTCCGGATGATCTTTATCCCTACGATAACATCAGCTTCCCCTAAGCCCCTCATGCTGAACTTAGACGAGAGGAACTTCTTCGTCTCAGTGACACTTGTTAGATTTGTACCCAAGATCAGTATGTCGTCCACGTACAGACAAATGACAACTCATTTTCCGTCAGCGAACTTTGTGTATACACATTTGTCCGTCTTGCTAACCTTGTAGTCGTTTGATCTTATGACTTTATCAAACTTCTCATACTACATCTTGGGAGCTTGCTTCAGACCATATATAGATTTTACCAACTTACAGACTTTGTCTTCGAGGCCCTTGACGACGAATCCTTCTGGTTGTTGCATGTAAATCTCTTTAGTCAACTCACCATTCAGGAAAACAGTTTTAACATCCATCTGATGAATAATTAGCTTATGAATTGCACTTAGAGCAATCTACATCCTGATGGTCATCATCCGTGCTACTGGAGCATAAGTGTCAAAGTAATCAATCCTCTGCTTATGAGAAAATCCATTGGCTACCAACCTAGCCTTGAACTTATCAACAGTTCCATCAGATTTCATCTTCTTTTTGAAGATCTACTTACATCCGATTGGTTTTGATCCTTCAGGCAGATCGACTAACACCAACGTGTTGTTGGAGGTTATCGAGTCATACTCATCATTAATAGCCTCCTTCCAGAGGACAACGTCTCTGGTCTTCATAGCCTCATCATAGGTAAGCAGATCTGCTTCCACATGATAGGTGACAAAATCCTCTCTGAAGTCCTTCTGTCTTCTCATTCGCTTAGACACAGGTTCTATGAGTTTTGGTACAATAGTTGTTCTTACAATAACAACTTCTTCTTGGACTGCATCGCTGTAAGGAGCTTCAACTCCTGTGCACTCACACTGTTCTCCGAAATATCCGTGAGAACAATATTCTTGTGCCTTACAAATTTATCTTCAAAGAATTCTGCATCACGAGACTCAATGAATTAGATTCAATATCAAGGAACCTCTGAGCATCACTTTTATTTGTATAACCCAGGAAGATTGTCTTCGTAGTCCTTGTACCTAGCTTGTGAATCTTTAAATCCGGAAGCTTTACCTACGCCAGACACCCCCAAACTCGAATTACATGTAAGTTGGGTCTAAACTTGAACCAGAGTTCATGAGGAGTGGCATCGGAAGTTGCATACGGTACTCTATTCAGAATGAAAGTAGCTGTAAGCACTGCTTCGCCCCAGAAGCAATTTGGAAGACCCGCAGTCAACAAATTTGAGTTCATCATTTCTGTTAACGTTCTGTTCTTCCTTTCTGCAATACTATTTGATTGAGGGGAGTACGGAGCAGTCGTCTCATTAACAATACCATATTCTTTGTAGAACGATGCGAATTCATGAGACCTATACTCTCCACTTTGATCACTTCTGAGTCTTTGTAGATCGGTTTAACATTCAGCTTCAGCCATGAAGTCTTTGAACTACTCGAATGTTGTATCCTTCTACTTGAGAAGTCATGCGAACGTGCACTTCGAGAAACACTTTGAACCGGCCTCTATGGAGAATTGATAAAAGTCACAGAGAGTGTACTAACTCCAGATGATCAGTACTTTAGTTCAATCGTCTGAGCAGCTTCCCGAAAGTCTTGTATCTGCACAGACCTTAAATCCCTCCACCTCCTTACCCCCACATTCTGAAGATAAGGTCCCGGTAGGACAGCTTGAGTCTGTTTCTATCATAGAACAACTCTCAGTCCATTCAATGAAGTAACTTCATCGCTATCAGCAGAAGTTTGAACATCCCTTCAGCATCGAACATCTTTTCGAAGCATGTTCCTCGCCAAGAAATTACCATCTGGCTAGTACGAATGTCCATCTTTCAAGTCTGTATCAAATAACAGACTTCCTGAGATCAGATCTTCGGAAATCTCTGGTACGTGTAACACGTATTCCAGTGTCCTTGTCGGTGGTTCATAACCACTGTCTCGATCTTCAGATATTCTATTAGGTACATGTTCGCCATCGAGACCTTCGTCATAACACGGCTCGTCCTTGGTGAACAACTCCTTCGAGAGCACACGTGGTCAGATGCACTAGTGTCAGACCACTAGTCAGCTACCACGCTAGATAACTTAACCTGTGCAACAATAGCAACCAAGTTAAGTAATCAAAATAACCAAGTTTAGCCATACCTGCTATTTTGGTTTGGGCTTGGCCCTGCAATCCTTCTTGAAGTGACCATTTTTGCCACAGTTGAAGCAAGCACCATCGCCCTTAGGTCTTTGGCTTGAATTGAGCTGACTTCACCTATAGATGGTAAGAGTCCATAGCTCGTCTTCAACATGAATCCAGTACAAGAGGCGCTCAAGATCTACCTCCATCTTCTTGCGGTGTAAGTCCGCAATGAAATTGCTTCACCTAGGTGGGAGCTCGGCAACAATGCCCCCGACGACAAATGCATCGACAAAGGTATGCCGTTATCCTCAAGTTTTTGACGTAACTTGAGAAACTCTTTGACTTGAGGCAACATCATCTTGTCATCCTCAAATCGTATTTTTCAGACCTTTTTCAGTCACGTGGATCTTGTTTCCGTTCTCATCTGCCTTGTAGAGATTCTCTACAGACTCCCAGACGTCCTTAGCATGGACCGTCTTGCTGTATGACTCTGCCAGAGAGTCCTCCATAGAGTTTAAGATAAGCAACTTGCAAATGTTGTTATATCGCCTCCACTTGGATTGCAGAGAAGTGGCCTTAGCGACCCTTCGAGCATTTCCACCTTCTGGAATTAAAGGCTCAGGATCTGTCTCTTCCAGACGTTGTAATGCTTCCCGTCAAACTTTTCAAGTTTGTTAAAACTTGTGTCGAGAAGGTTTGCACGGTTGTTCTCCATCGGATGAAAAATCTTGCTTTGAGATTGTTATTCCCGAGGCTTAATTTTCGATGGAAAACAAAGAATCGAAACAGTTGTTAAAATAACAACAATGTTTCGTAGCAACACTTCAATGAAGGTGCACTACAGAGATCCTTAGAGGATTCTGGGTAACGAAAATCTAGAAAAGATTTCGTTACAACAGCAAACGAATGTAGAGTTTCTTTTAGGAAGGTACAAATCGAGTTGCTAGCAGCAGCAGCGACGAAAGTCCACAAGAGGTTTCTGATTAGATCAGAGAAGAAGAGAAAGAAAGAAGAAAGAGAAAGGCAGCTTTGCTGGGGTGATTAGATCACCGTTGCTCAAAACAAGATTCACCTATATACGATCCGCTTCCAGGAACCAGCAAGTTCTAGAAAACTTCTGGAACGCTCGTCAGTCAATATTTGAGACTTGAACGGACTTCCTGGACTTTACGGACCCCCTTAACTCTCTTCTTTGGTGTATCTTAGAAAGGAGGTCAGGGTGCTCTATTTATAGAGTGGAGTGAGACTTCACCATCTCTCCTATCCGATGTGGGACTAAAATACCAATACTCTAAAATAGAGTTTGATGTTTTACATCATCTCCACAATCAACATAGTCGAGTGCTAGCCCACGCCTACCCCTCGAACACACGACCGTGCATGTACGAGGCATCCTGGAGTTCGAGTCCGAGTCCGATCAACAAAAATCAACTTACATCATTGTTAGAATTAATCCTTTTTCATTCTAGGAAAATACTCCCACATGGCACACACTTGTGCCCCATTATACCTCATGTGCACACCTCAACACAAGCAATGCATTATATTGAGATACTTATCATTTGGTGTAGCCGATGTGGGACTATCTTTCCTAGTCTAAAGGGAAAAACACCAACAGATATGATGCTTTTGGACACGTTATCAGTCTCAGCAACAACAAAGCATTTATCTCTAATATTTGGGGTTATCCACAGATATGAAGTAAAAAATGAGGAAAATAAAACAGATAACAGAGATAAAATGACAGATAACTATACAAGAAAATTCCTCAAGATGCAAAAGATTCAAAATCTTTAAAAGCTCTCTCTATTTCTGGAACTACTTATGTGAAAATGGTGATTATTTAATCCATCTAAGCATAGCATACCAAAAGGGCCTAATGGTTTATATGAAAATGTCTCATCTTGCCCTAGTGTGTGATCTTCAAAGAAACCGGGTTCAATGTGCTACATACGTATGGATGTCCTACATATATGTGACCCCAAAATTGTCTGACGACCAAGGTCTTCATTAGAGAAACACTTAAAATATAACTTTAAAAGAGAGAAAATTAACAAAATATAAAATTATAAAACAATAGAATACCTACGTAATCGGCAATAGTTTCCAAAAGCATAATCTTCAAAATTACACATCAGATATGAAATGTAAAGAAAGAAACCAATTCATCTGACATGAAATTAGAGTTATATATTTTGGAATCACCATGATTCTGGATTCGCCCTAAATGTAAATATAGGGATGTATTTATATGTATATAGACATGTATGTACATAAGTAGGTATTGCACATTTCGGACTACATTGTCCCCAAAATTATCTTCATTGATATTCAAAGTGCACAATGATGACAAAAGTGATATTGAAGTAATAATAAGATTTACATCATATACGTTGTTGTACAACATGTTGGCCATGTAATTTAGGACACTTCCTGGCGCTTCTCTAGTTGCCTTTTTAGCACATTCAACATGATCGTTTATTTGAAATCATTTTTTGCTCTGAATCATTTTTTTGAGGCACCGGTTTTGGTCGGCCCAAAAACTCTCCAAAATCGGTGTAATGTATTTTTGGGTGGCTTTATAAACATCCAAATTCGGTGGGTTGAGCGGCTCTATTTTTTTATTCCATTTATATCCTCACAAAAATATATATAATTATAACTACTGATACCCTTCCTTATTTAATTTATTCGTGTAAAAAAAAATTCAGAACCGCTCGTTAGTGAATTACCAAGCATGGATTGGACTAGTTTAAAAGCCGCTACTTAAAAACTATCCAAAATCGGACCTCTCATAACCGCTCATAACCGGTACTCTAAAAACACCTCATAACCTCTACCCCTATAATTGCCAAGCTAGTGATTCACCGATTTTTAATTTGATCCTTTTTGCATGTCGCAAATTAACCAATAACCATTTAAATTTCATCTCATGAAGAATGCCCTGGATTAATAAAAGTTGCTTCCTTGTACTATGCTTTCAGTGGGGATTTTTATTTCCTCAAATTTTGACTCGGCCTTTTGTCCTCCTTTGGTTTCTACATAATCATGTAACATAAGCAGCATGAAGTGATATTGAAGTTTACATTATAAATTGTAGAGAAAAAAATTGCACTAAAAATAAATAAATTCCAATTATGAAGCAAACATTCTCATAAATAATATCCCGAATGAAAAAGAAAAATGAAGTATTTGATTAGTACTTTAGTTTGTTCTTCAGGTACTTGCAGGCTATCTTAATTTTTCTTAAACTGCAAGTAAGATGCTGCATTAAGGGGGTAGAATAATTGAGATGGCGAAATGGAGGATTTGTTGGTAGATATGAATGGGATGGTAACAGACGCGAGGATGCATTTAAATCTGAAAATTGGAATATTTTAGCAAATGCACCTATTCAAAATATAGAAACTACTCCACTTTTTTTATATAAAAAAAACTAGCATACGCCTCCATTTGTTGTGTAAAATTGTCAAAATTTCTGTTAATAAGTGGCTATATCTTAAATTTTTAAACCTTCCGTACAAAGAATGGAAACATTTGGTAGTTTTTTTTAAAAGTGGGAGTACATGCTAGTTTCTATACTTTAAGGTCTCGTTTGATTCGCAGAAAGGAATGGAAAGGCAATCAATTCCTTGGCATTTTCTTTCCTTTGGGAAATTACAATTTTCATTGATTTTCGTTTCCGATGTTTGGAAATGCCAAGAAATTTAGAAAGGAAAGTGAATACGAATTCAAGGTGGAAAAGTAATTCCTTGTTTGGATGGATGGAATCATTTTTTTCCCTATTTTTTCTTACATTGGGGATCACTTTCCTTTCCTCCTCAATTCTTTTGGCACGCAAACATAAAAAGGTAATCATTTTTCTTTTCCAACACCATGATTCTGCGAACCAAACGAGGCCTAAATGGAGTCATTTGCTAAAATAATTTTATGTATATTGTTGATAAATTAAATAGATAGCTCCAACTGTAACAATAAAAATACCTAGCTTGCTTGATCTTTGACTCATTCTCCATTGGGGAATACTAAGGTATAGATGCACATTCATATCATGCCAATGAATTAATTTTTCATCATATTATCTGGAAGAAACCAACAACAATATTCATAGGCAATTTGCAGGCTCTGCCATCTCCAAACAAAACAAAAGTTTAACATCTCTATAACATATATGTTTTGTCCAAGCCATGCATGCAACAGAGATTATAGGACAGGCCTTTTACTGCATTCCCCCACACTTACAAGCGGCGGCCACCAACGTGCTGCAGGACGGCCTGGACCCCGGCGTCGACGTTCGCCACACAGGCCTCGGCGCACATGGCGGAGCACTTGTCGAGGTTCTTGCCGTTGGAGCAGCGCTCGATGCAGTTGTCGACGCAGCCGAATCCGGCCTCTGCGGCAGGCACGGTGGATGAGGCCACCAGCATGGCGATGAGGAAAAGTGCGACGACGGCGACCTTGGTGCTGGCCATTTGTAGTTGTGGGGGTATGTATGTATGTATGTATGTTATTTGGTTGCTGGTGAGGAAAAGTGATAGGAGTGTTCTGCTCATTTATAGGTAAGGGAGGGGATAACAATAGGGATGTTTGTTAAGTATTCCGTGGCTACGAGGATTTCATGCATGGACGAGCAGAAGAATAGGTCATTTTGCATGCATTATCAATTTCTTCACAATAGGTCATTTTGCATACATTATCAATTTCTTCACAATTTTTACATTAACATTCTAATTCGAGTAAACTATGAACCAATTCTACTTGTTTTGGCAAGTAGTCAGTCCTGTTGGAATTATTCAATAATTAAGGGACCACACATGTAAAATTAATTGTGTTTGGACTATCTAAATAATTAAGTCAAATTAAAGTGGTCTATTTGAAAATTGGCTTAAGGGTATAATTATCGTGGAATTAATGTGTAGATACTAGAGATAATTCTAATTTGATGAAGGGCCAAATTAGAAATATCAAAACATATAAATATATGTTTTCATTAACATTCTAATTCTAGAAAATTTCTTCACAATTTTTACATTAACATTCTAATTCTAGAAAATTTCTGGATTTCTTTAAATCATCAACTTACACTAACAACATTCCTAATTACTAATACTGGGAAATTGATGCAAAGTGCATTATGTTTATCTATGATTAGTATTACTGGATTCCAACTGTTTTCTCGTGTGCAGATATACTCCGGTCTGGCGTGCCAATGGTCAGCCCAAGTGGCTTCTGTCATTCGTTCCTGATTAGAGCATCTCCAACTCTATTGTGAGTTTGAAAAAAAATGGTTGCCACATAGGAATGACAACCATTTTTTCCAAAAGTACTTCTCCAATGCAAATGTGAAATAAAATGTGGAGTTAACATGGCAATGACATGGCAAAGACAATATGAAGTTGGTTGTCTAGATCTAGACAATGCACTTCACAATGTCTTTATGTCCACATCATCATTTGTGAATAAAAATATTTATAAAAAGAAGTAGAAGAGTAAAAGTTGTCTTGGAAGTTGTAAAAAATTATTTGTATTGTCTTCTTAATACTTTTGCATTGGAGATGACTTTTTAAATCCATTGTCATTTGTGAATATAACCTTGCCACCTATACAAGACATTGTCTTGTGTCTCATGCCACATAGGATTCACAACACAAAACAAGACAATAGGGTTGGAGACAATAGGGTTGGAGATGTCTCATGCCACCTATTACCCATTGCTCAATTTCCTACTTACCACCACCATCTACCTATTTGCAAGTAACTTATCCATATAAAAATTTAAGCGTTCAACTAGAATACAGAGACCAGCAATGAACATATCAAAAGACGAATTTTGAGGACTAGCAATGAACATCTGAAATTGACAAACTTTCACAGTTATAACTTCAAAACAATTATCTAGTTGGGCTCAAATAAAATTATTGTGTAACACAATGAAAACTTTGAAACAAAGTAATAATAATTCAGATATCCTTTTCTATATATCTTCAATACATGAGCTTCCAGTGACAATTTTGTTACATCAAAAGCCAAATGGCACACAAAGGCTATAGTGGATCCCATAGGAATGGTAGAGGGATCATTCACAAATGCAGCCGGTAAACACTTCATATTGAGTCAATCAAATCTGGAATAATCCTTCTGCCAAAGATTTTGCTATCATTATTTTTATATGCACAAGTATCATGGAATTAGATTTACCAAAATCGAAAATGCAAAAAATGAGTCGATGAAAAGCAAAAAAAAGAAAATGAAATTGAAGGTATGGCATTCCAGTACCTGCATGAAAAGGCACCAGATAAATTAGGATAGGAATATACCAGCAAAAAGGGAAGAAAAAAAAAAGTCAAAAAAGTTGGTAGTTAATATTCTTATAATTCGATGGAGCCACCTTTTAAACATAACTCGGGCATGGTTTCACAGCTGATACTAATATACCGAAGTGCAGGGAAAAAGTAGAAAAAGCAAAAAAAGTAGGATTGCTTAGTAAGGCCCATAACATTTTCTAGATTCTAGATTTAGAATGTAGGAGCTCATTTTGTAGAATAGTAAGTCTCATCCCTAGTTTCAATTTCTACAATTTCGATCCCATTCCACCCACAGGTGCTAAAGGTTGGGCTCCCAATTTCTATATTCTAGATTGTAGAAACTCGTTTTGTAGAATAGTAAATCCCAATTTGGAGCCCAACTTTCTAGATTCTAGATTTTTATATTATTTTTTTTCCTACATCAATTTGACCACACAATCTTTGGGACCGGAGCTCACTTTATCATTTCCTACTATTTTCATACAAATCCAACCCATTCTACATTTACTTTTTTTTTTTTTTGAAATTTTGGGTCCCAAATTGCATTTGAGAGTCCCAACTACTAATGATGCTCTAAGAGCATCATTAGTAAGGCCATCACACATTCTAGATTCAAAATTCAAAATGTAGGAGCTCATTTTGTAAGATAGTAAGTCTCATCCATAGTTTCAATTTCTAGATTTTGGGCGCTATAGGTTGAGTCTCCCAATTTCTACATTCTAGATTGTAGGAACTCATTTCGTAGAATAGTAAGTCCCAATTGGAGCCAAATTTTCTATATTCTAGATTTTACATTATTTCTTTTCTACATTAATTTTTTACCACAATTTTTGGGACCGGAGCTCACTTTATCATTTTCTACTATTCTCATACAAATCCAACCCATTCTATAATCACCTTTTTTTCGAAATTTTGGGCTCCAAATTGCATTGTAGAGACCCAAATACTAATGATGCTCTAAATACTATGCAGTTTTTCATAAAAGTACAAGTTGAAAATATCTCGCATGTCACATATGCTCACCGAGGATTCAATTGTCAACATACTGTAAAAAAGACTACTAGATTGTAGCAAACTGTGAAGTGGTCGAATTTGAGATTCTGTGCTCTCGAAAACACAAGTATGTTGCAGCGAGGAGAATGGTTTTGCTTATTTTTGGCTAATTATAAAGGCACATATCTTTTTGATCGGAGCTAGCCAGGATTAGGGCTAGTCAGGTTGGGAGGAACTTTTACTAGGGCTATCAAAATATTCCACTCAGGGGGCTGTCCAAAGCCCACAGCCCCCCAAACCCAAAAAATCACTCTCATTTCTAAATTTCACTCTCTCTTCACAAACCCTAGCTTTCTTCTTCTTCTTCTATCCATCTTCTTCTTCTCCACCATTTCCATTCTCACATCTTCATCAAAACTCTAATTTTTTTTCTCATCATCATCATCTTCTTCTTCTCCACCATTTCCATCATCACCATCTCCATCAAAACCCTAGTTTCCTTCTCTTTCCCAATTTCGATGGCACCCAAAAAATTAAATAAACCCTAAAATGTATGGAAATAAAGGTTAAATACTTCTTTCCTCACAAAGAATGTATGGAAATAAATCCTAAAATGCATATTTCACTCTATTATCAAGATTGAAATAAACCCTAACATGTTTTTTCATTCGGGAATGTCGACTTTAGGACTGCCAGAAATTGTGGCAGTCCTGAAAGGAACTTGCTGTACAGCAAGTATCTTTCAGGACTGCCTCAATTTCTGGTAGTCCTCAATATGTCTAGGACTGCCAGAAATTGTGACAGTCCTGCTGTAGAGCATATCCCTTTCAGGACTGCCACAATTTCTGGCAGTCCTCATTACTTCTATGACTGCCAGCAATTGTGGCAGTCCTGTTGTACATCGAGTCTATTTCAAGACTGCCACAATTCCTGGCGGTCCTCATTACTTCTAGGACTGCCAGCAATTGTGGCAATCCTGTTGTACATCGAGTCTATTTCAAGACTGTCACAATTTCTGACAGTCATCAATACTTCTAGGACTGTCAGAAATTGTAGCAGTCCTGATATGAACCCAATTATTCTACAACTAGGATTTCTTCTATATTTTTCTTCTACAACTAGGATTTTATGCATAATTCTTCTATTAATAAAGAAAAATTGGTTAATAGACTAATAGATTAATAGATTTGATAACCCAATTTCTTCTACAGTTTCATCCATAATGCCCAAACAAGAAGAAAAATAAAGTAGGGTTTGGAGAGAGATCTGAGAAATTAGAAGAGAGCAAAAAATCAAAATAAACTAGGTTTGCAAAAATTGATGTCCTTGTTCTTGTTGTTCTTGTTTTTTTTTCTTCTTGTTCTTCTTCTTCTTGTGAGGAATGGAGAGTGAGAAAGAAAACAAAAATTATAAGACTTATCTTTTATACCTACCACTTGGATAGCCCTGAGTAATTTTTTCAGTGGCAAACTTGTAAATAATGGAAAACTAACACTTGGACAGCCCCGATCAAAATGTGTTGTGCCCTTATAATTAGCCTTATTTTTCAATAACCTAATGATGGTGCCAAAAGCTTTTAACCGTGTGGTAGGCAGCTAGTCAGTCTAGCAGCACTAGTATCTAGTCATCTTTGCATCACAAGGGTTGAGCTTCAAGGTGTGCCTTGGGCCGGGCGGCCCGGTCCCCGGCTCAGGCCCGGTCAAAACTGGTCTAGGCCGGCCCGAACCCGGTCAACGACCCGGACCGGCTCGGCGCTCCAACCCAGCAGGTTCAAGCTGGGTTCCAACTTCGGACCCGCAAGCCCGGACCGGCCCGGTTCAGGCCCGGCCATCCGGTCCAGCCGTTTTTATTAAAAAAATATATATATATTGAACGTTTGGAGGGCCAAAAGACCGTTTACCCTCATTTTCAGGAGTTATTTTTTTACCGTTTTAAGTATACTTTGGTCATTTTGCTGAAAATGACCAAAAATAACCTTATAACAACTATATTTTGAGGGTAAAATAGATCATTTTGCACCAAAAAAAAATCTATAAATAGGCCATAAATCTTTAAAATTAATCACACCAACAATTTCTTTCCTCCTAAAATATTTATAAGCAACCTAGTATGAAGAAGCTATTTTATATCATGGATAATGATCAACTACCACAGCAACAACAAGATCAACAAGCGCAACCTGCACCACAACCCGGACCACAACCTCAACACGTACCGCAACAAATGCTTGAATCAGGATAAAAAATTTGACATCATTTTAGCAGAGTTTACAATGAGCGTGCAAGTGACGATATCGAAAGAAGATACTCTACTAAAGTTCTTGTTGAATGTTCGCATTGTAGGAAACGATTCAAATGGGACCATAGCTACGGTACATGGAAGCTACGCAAACATTTAAAATCATGTATGGACATCTAGTAATCTTGTATGAGTCATTAATTGCAATTTATGTACTAGTAATCTTGTATTAGTCATTAATTTTCAAATTATACAAATCTTGACATTAATAAAAAATTGTTAACTTATATTTTCTAAATTTGTAAATTATACTTGTACATGTTTTTTTTACAATTCATGTTTCATTTAGCAAAGTTTTTTTAAGTTCTTTAAGTTTATTTTCATCTTTTTTAACTTTTCTTTTCTTTTAAGTTTTTTTAAGTTTTTTAAGTTTTATTTTTCTTTTTATAAACTTTTTTTCATTTCCTTTCAGCTTTAAGTTCTTTAAAGTTTTTTCTTTTCTTTTTTTCACTTTTTTTTCTTTTTTCATTTTTAAAGTTTTAAAGTTTTTTTTTAAAACATATAAAAAAAATTGGTTTTCTTAAACCAAACCGGGCCTGCCGGTCCAACCCTGAACCGGCCGGATGAAAACTAGGCCGTGGGTCTTGGCTGGGTTCGAGGTTGAGCCAAGCAGGACGGCTCGGACCAGCCTGCCCCCAAATCCAGGCTGAGCCGGACCCGGCCCAGGCCCGGTCAAACCCGGTCAAAACTGGGTCCGGGTTGACCCAGCCCGGCCCGTCAAACCTTGAGTTGAGCTTCAGCTAAGAATTGAAGGGCATTACTGAACATGAAAATGTTACAAGCTAAGAATTTCCCTTCATACAAAGATTACTACATGTGATAGCAAGTCCAACAAGGTGAAAATCAAACCGTAAGGTCGGTAGAGGCATCACTGACAAACAAGTGCAATTATAAAGCACGCAGAAAATAGCAGGACACTAGAGTTACAATTTGAACAGATCGACATTCAAAATATATCACTCATATGGTCTATGTATGATGTTCTAAGTAATTTGATATGTATGGAAATAGTGATGAAAACAGATAATAGTAATTTAGGGTGGTGACCCTGCGCATGCCAAACAACATAATTGAGATATTGAGGTATGATAAAGTAACATTTTCTCGTAAGAAATCCATTCTAGAACTTTTTGAAACCTAGTTGCTGTCAAAATCATGCATACATAAAGATAATATTATCATTATTAAGACTTAATCAGGGGAGGCTCTGAAGTTATCTATGCCCAGGACGAAAGTTAAAAAAAAGGGCCCTTCTAAAAATTTGACTTGAAAAGTCAAAAAAATTATAACAAAGTAACTAAATAATCGAATGCCAGATGGAGTGAAAACATGTCTTCAATAATTTTAAAGAACTACAAAGTTGGAAAGAACTACAAGATGAAAATTGACACCGGTGGCCCATTTCATATTTAAGGAAACAGACATTCATATTTAAGGAAACAAACACACATATGACAGAACAAGATGATTTTTTTTTAAACATGCTCATTTCTTCTTTTGACATATAATTTCTACAACATGAAGATGGTGGCACATTTCATATTTAAGCAAACACATGTGAGATGACAGAACAAGAGACATTTAACTCAATATATGCAACAGATAAATAATTAAAAATGAAACTCATGTATAATGACAAAGACGTGATTCAAAGATTGCATGATAATTTAACCATTGAAATTGTGATGTGTCCACACTCCACAACAATGCCATCTCCAGAACAAAGCCATGTTTAAAAATGAAGTACAGATTACATGATAATTTAATAATTGAAATTGTGTTTTGTCCACAAAAATGCCATCTCCAGAACAATGCATTGTTTAAAAACGAAGTATAATTGACCACAACGAAGTAAAATTAAGGGCGTTGCTAGCTAGCAGTGGTTGAAAATAATAATTAAGGGCTTCTTTGATGACAAAGGACAATTCAATTGTTTGACAAGTCATCAATCATAACTAATTAAAAAAATTGACAATAGAACCAGAACAAAGTCGTGTTTACTCAAATAAAACACTTGTTGCAGTTACCGTATCAGAACAATCCAGGCCAGAAAAAGAAGTCATAGATGCTTGACAGTAACAATATAACAAACAGTTGGCAGACATCAAAATAACAACCCAATCATCCTAGTTAGAAACTCAGATGCATGACAGTAACAATATAACAAACGGTTGACAGACATCAAAATAATAACCCAATCATCCATGTTTCAAGTTCGTGCAACCGATTGATAGATTGTTGATACAAACAAATAATTGAATAAATTAAACAATAGAAATACAACAATAGACCCAATCTAATTATATAAATACATTACCTCTTTCAGAATTTGAAAATTAATTGCCAAATTTCTTCTCGAATCGTCCGACTCCACTTCGATTACCTCCGTAACAAAATCCATAACTTTTTCTACACAAACAATTAGAACTGTAGAAGAGAAATAAAGTTTAAACTTTGGAGAAGAAAAATGGGAAAGATGTTGTGTGAATGTGAAGAATGGATTGGGCATCAATAAAAAGAGAAATCTTTAGAGAATTCGAGAGAAAAACGTTAACTCTGGTGGTCTTTATAATTATTTTGGGAAAGTGGAGAAGACACAATAGATCAGATTGGAGAAAGAAGAAGAAAAGTCAGCAGCAGAAGAGTCGCTCGCAGCTTTCCCTATTCCGCATAATTTGTTTTTTAGATATAACTATTAGGTATATTAGGTATATATGAAAAAAGTGAGGCCCCTAAAAATTTTGGGCCCTGGGCCATCACCCAGGATGCCCTTGCCCAGGGCCGGCCCTGGACTTAAATGTAAATATATGTATTTTGTTATGTTCTTGTGTGTATATATAACATCTCCAGACCACATTTCCTAAATTTTCTAAACACTGCAGTATACTGAATCCATCTCATGTCTCCATATCTGAATCTGAATCCATGTCTATGCAACCTAGTAAGCAATCATAAGCAATTAAAATTACTTTATGGCTTTATGCTTATAGTTGCTATAAAATATCAATCTTGGTACAACTTGAGCTGGGTTTGCAAGGAATAAGAAAAAAAAAGCGAAGCTTAAGCTTGACTTCACAAGTTAGTATCAAGTATAAAACGTCAGCAGAAATATAGAATAGGAGAAAGGAAGGGCATAGGAATCTGAGACAAATACAACCAAGTTCAAACCAGAAGTACGCAGACTATCAGAAGTATGCAGAGTATATTTGTGCATCTGCTCCTTGGAGTTAGAGTAAGAAGGCATCCACAATCAATAGGAGTACAACATTTTCAATACTGTCTTTCTCTATGGCATTTGATGCAAAAAATATTACCAATATTGGAAGAGAGATTACGGTAGCCTAAATTTGGAACTTAGGATCATTATTCATAGCCTTATTCTAGGGATACAGGGAAAGAGCAAGGCACTAGGAGGTGAGGCTGGTGGGATGTAAGGATAGCAGCAGCATTCACTTTGGGCACTTCCACTCTCCTTGCTTGGCTGCAACTATACCAACTTGAGAAACTAAGAACTAAAATCAGGTCATGCCCCTTGCTATAAGTGTATTCCTGACAATAGGCCTCAAGTTCATCCACAGGTCTCTAGTGCTATGTGAGATGACCAGGAGACAACGAAGAATCAGTTGCCACTGGATGAGTCTTTTTTAATATCATCATCTCAAAATAATAAATCTTGATAGGACGGGGTTTAAGGTGTTACCCTCTCCTTGAGTGACCTACTAGTCACGTGTCTATATCTAAACAAGAATGATAAAGTTCAAGCAGCTTGAGCTTCATAATACTCAAGCAGCTTGAGCTTCGCCTGATAAAAACTCTAGTTAAACAATCCAAGGTCAGACATGAATTAAGCTATACTGTAGGACAAAACAAATGCATTGGTATACAAATTGTTCAAGCATGTCTACAGTAAAGCTACTAGACTTGCCAACTACAGGTTCTAGATTTATTTCTCACTATTACTCTTAACATATTTCAAAATATTTAGCCAATTCGATCACAACCTTCATGCCCAATACTAATATATATTCAGCTTAATGTTCAGGTCGAAATTTGAGCTTAAGCTTGACTGACGTAGTATCAAAAATAACATCAGTTTAGATGTACAGGGGAGCAAATAAATGCTGAAGAATCTGATATAATTACTACTGATATGAAAAAAATTCTTTCTGCCTTTTGAAGAAAACAGAAGCATACCTTCAGTTGAAGCTCAACCCTTGTGAGCCACCACATTTCTCTGCAGCACTGCATCGAACATAATCAGCTTATGATCGTTGTTCACAGCCTCTTACACAGATACAGCAACGCACTTGGCAAGGCTCCTGGTGTGCAATTTGGAACCACCGCCACGCCTCTACCACTTTCGGCCTAGATTCGCCCTCTCTGGACCACCTCCACTACAACTACGGGAGCCGAAAAATCCAACCCTGTGCTTGAAACGAGTATGTTCCAAGACAACAGGAAACAACTTCCACCATGTCTCTTTCACCACAGCCTCAATGTAAAAGTGTTCTGTTATGAACCATTGGCTCCTTCCACCACCCCTCTTGCCAACTCTTCTCCAAACCTCCAGCCTCAACCACCTCTTCCCAAGTGGTTTGAGCTACCCCCACAGATAGCCCTACTATAACCATAGCTGGTGTTAGGGGTAGAGGTCCAGGGAGTTGGCTGGACTTGTCCATGGAGTCAGTCCTGGTAAAGAATAAGACATGGGTAAAGGGAGTTTCTTTAACTAGGATTCTATAAGATAGAACAATCTTCTTCTATTGAAGTACTAATTAGGTCATTGTTAGTTTTTATTATTTTCTTAACATCTTCATCATCCCACAACAGTAAACCTCACTAGGCTAACTCCTTGAGTAATCTAATACTCCTCGGGTATCTGCATCTTTTGTTATAAGTCTACAACAAGAGTGATTGATTCTACTGCAATTTTTTTTGTCTTCCATCTCAAACTAACTCAAACAACAGTGATACTAAAACATTGGAAGCATCCAGCAAATATAGTACTTGATTCCTATCTCGCATCCATAGTGTCTAGTAAGTTTACACAATCTGAGGGCATGTTCAAGAATATCTTGCCAATAAACGGAAAAAAGAATGGATAGATTCAGTGGAGTTCACTTAGAAGTCCTGCGGACTAAGCATACCTGGTGAATTGATTGGAAGATATTGAATCAGAAAATAGACTTGGTCTGGAATGCGGAAGCATTTAAGCTTATTATTCAGTCAATTCTACTGCGGATTTGAAAAGATATTGCCTTAACCCTTGAATTTGATTCTTATTATGATTGGATTAAGACCAAGGAGCCTTACACATGAGAGATTTCAAGGAACATGTTTGATGATGCATGCACAACAATAAAATTATAAATTATATTAGGTTAAATGCAGCTGTGGGAGGTATGTGAAGGAGTTGGAAATGGCCGTTACATAACCAAATCATTAAACCAAAGAATCGATCAACTAGATGGAATGAGTTGATTATAGTAATAAGTGCTCGTAACTTTGCAAAACAAAGGTTAAGACGAACACTTTGACAAAAACGTCCAATTCTGCCAAGAGTAAAGAATGTCCAAGTATTAGGGTTTAGGCTGGGTTGTTAATGCTAATAGGAGACCCCATGTGGGCAACATTTAGCTTTGTAGCTAGGACTTAGGCCACGTTTGGTTCGCGGAATTGGAGCCTTGGGAAAGGAAAGTGATTCATTTCCTTTTGTTTGGATGCCAAAGGAAACGAGGAGAAAAGGAATTTGATTCCCAAGAGGAAGGAAAAATAGGGGGGAAATGGTTCCTCCCACCAACACAATGATTCATTTTCTCCCTCTAAGGATTCACTTTCCCTCCCATTTTTTTGGTTTTTTTCAAACACCAGAAAGAAATTGATTGGAATTGCAATATTCCAAAGGAAAGGAAATATCAAAGAATCAATTTCCTTTCCATGCCTTTCCTTTACTTTCCACGAACAAAATGAGGCCTTAGTGTAACATGCACTCTTGGACTTGGTTAAGGAATCTATATAAGCATCTTACCCTATCCTTGCCAGGAATCTACCGTGTCCTGCTCCTCAAATTACTGCTGAATATGATCAATTATTTACAAACTTTTCATTAACCAACTTGCAAGGGTGTCGCAATACCACAAGTCAAGGCTCCTGCTTATCCAGGGTTTGGGGGATACTCCAGATGTACGCAGTCTTGTCCCAGTATTTATGGAGAAGTTGTATCTGTGACCCAAACACACATCCTTTGGATGCAAAAAAAACAAACCTTACCATCACATAAGGTGACACCCACATGAGCTTTTGACAATTCTAGTACCGCTTGCATTTTTTGTGTATGATGCAACCTAATCAAAGCACTATAGTTGATGTTCATTGATAATGGGAAAAATATTATTATTTGGTTGCATTTATCAAATATCTCTGTGCACATTCAGAGGCTTAACTGAGTTTTGCCTGATTAAAAGTTATTTATGCTTAGCAAGCTACAATTAGGCTGTGTTTGATTGAGCTTTTTTTTTCCATGAAAAATATTTCGATCATAAATTTTCCACCAATTTTAGTGTTTGATAGTGTATATTTTCATGTAATTAATTTCCAAAAATCTATCATTCTCCATATTTTCCACAAAATGGTGGAAAATAAAACTGGCCCATCCCATAGGAAAATATCAATTCCCATGGAAAATAACGACAATCAAACACCCAAATTAATTACGTGAATTTTTTTTCCTAGTAAAATAATTCCGTTGAATTAATTTGTTTTCCACCTTGTAATGAAACGCATCCTTAGACATAATTTTAGTTAAATTGACGGGCAGAATGAATGCAATGGTGTGCTCAAATCGTAACAAAAACAAGTCCATTTGTCGAGGGTTTTAAATCATATCCTCCTACATATATCTCAGCATGCTTCTACAGAAGTTACTGCTCCTACTAGATAAAAAGTTACAAGTTCGTTTAGATAAAGCTAAAATAGTACTTAGTAATCAAGTCAAAAATTCAGTTTAAGCTCGATCAACTATGGTAATATCAAACAAATAACATAAGTAGAGAGATACACGAGGGCCGATAAATAATCTGAATTAACTAATGAAACAAGCCTTTCACACGTCTACCTTCATCCGAATCTCAACCCTTGCAGCACCACATGAGCACCCTCAGCTAAAATCACCTCCATCATCGCCTGCCTCTTCTATCGAGAGAGCAAGGCACTCGGCAAGGCTCATTGTCTTCAACTTCGACCCTCCCAACCCAGCACCACTACCGCTTTCCCCAAATTTCACTCGCTTGGTCCCTGATCCCACTATCGATCTCGGCAGCCAAGAACCTGATCCCCCCATCGGAACAAGTATGTTCCCCACAACAGGCTTCAACTTCCGCCATGGGTCCTTCACCATAGCCTTAATGTAAAAATGTTCATGTTCATTACCATACCCCCCTCGTCCCCTCCCGCTACTCCCACCATAACTCCTCCCTCTACTGCCCCTTCCTGAATTAGAATACAGGCTTGGGCTCCCGCTTCCGCCACGGTAAAAACTAGGGTTAGGGTTAGGGGACTGGGGGAATTGAACTGGGCTTCCGCCACGGTAGAATCTGGGGTTAGGGCTTGGGTTCGGGGACTGGGGGAACTGAACCGGGCTTCCGCCGCGGTAGAAGCTGGGGTTAGAATTTGGGGATCCGGGGAACGGAACCGGGCTTCTCCAGGAGTTCTGGAAATTAGGCAGCCGAGGTGATGAGTAGGACATGAGGCGAGTGGCTTTCGGACCGGAGGCGAGAAGTTCGTCGGCGGCGGTGGGGTGCGGTAGGAGGGGGTTCCGGTGCGTCGCTTGGCGCTCGAGAAAGCGGCCATGGGGTCGGTATAGAAGTCGAACCTAGGCGAGCTTTCGCCTCCCGAGAGCGGCGGGGGTGGTGGCTGGAGGGGTGGGTTGGAAAGGGGCTGGAATGGCGGAGGAAGGGATGGAGAGGGCGGGGGTTGGGGGGAGGAGGAGGATGCTTCTGTGCGCATGGCTTGGAGCCTCTCCCTCATCTTTTCCGATGATTCCTCCATTGAAATATATTAGGGTTAGGGTTTTGGAGAAGGGAGAGGGAGGAGGAGGAGGAGGAGGAGGAGGAGGAGGAAATCTAGGTTTAGGCTCTTCTGTTTTTGTTTTTTCTTTGATGAAACAAAATTTGAATATTTGGTGATCACTAAACAGAGGTGTGTGTTCTTTGTCTAGTTAATGAGAGCACTGTCCTCATCTCCACTCCAATTTTTAGCTACACATCAAATTTTCCTCAGGCTAATCAAAATCTAACTTTAGTTTATTTACAAATTTGTTATTAAAAAATTTAGAGTAGTCCAACTATAGATATATATAAGTCTTCTCTTTTTTTTTTTTTTTTTACTTTTTTTCTTCTTTCCTTCTCTGTCCCCAAACCCTAAACATTAATAAATCTCTGAAATCGCTACTTCTTCTTCTTCTTCTCCACATCTTCATCTTTTCCATATCCATCAAAACACTATATTCTTTTCTATTCACAATTTCAGAGATAACACCCAAAGACTTATCACAAACAAGATACAAGTTTATTTATAATTGCCACAATTTTTTCATTTTTAAAATAAATCTAATTTTGGCAGTTTTATATTTGATGTACAACAAATCTATTTCAGGATTGCAATAATTTCTGACAGTTCTCAATACTTCTATGACTGCTACAAATTGTTGCAGTCCTGAAATGCATTTGTTGTACATCATTAATGTCATAATTTATGGCAGTCCTTAATACTTCTAGGGCTGCCAGAAATTGTGGCAGTCCTGAAATGCACTTGTTGTATCATCAGGACTGCCACAATTTCTGGCAGCCCTATCAGTATTTAGGACTGTCAGAAACTATGGCAGTCCTAAAGTCGAATTGGCCGAATATTGTTATGGTTTATTTCGATCATGAAATTAGTTATAAAATAATTGAAACAAAAATGACATTATATGTTTTTCATCATGATAATATATATTTGGATTTTGGAAATTATGAGAGAGAAACTAGGATTTTGGGAAGAGATAAGAAAGTATTAAGGTTATAACTTGTTTGTGAGGAGACTTTGGATGTCATCGAAATTGTGAATAAGAGCTTACGAAAAAGGTTAAGATGAGGAAGAAGATGTAGCTTGGGGAGGAAAAAATGGTGGAGAAAGAAGAAGAATGTGAGAGGAAAACTAGGATTTTGGAAGAGAATGAAATGTTGAAATGAAATTCAAAATTTGGGTTTGGGGGTGTTGGGTTGGGACAACCAAAAGAGTAAACAATTGGACTGTTATGAATAATTTTTTCTCAAACTACGACTAACTCCAATCCGGACTAGTCCTAAGAAAAATTTAATGTGCCCTTATAAATTGTCCAATTTTTTGAGAGGAATATATTTGGTACACAATTGAGAGTACCAGCAGCTCGAGTTTAAATAATCAGGCTTTGGGTCGACCCATGGTATTTATAAATGTTATTCTACTCTTAAAAAATTCAGTGTATTTTTTTTAGAGAAAAAAAAATTATAAAAATATAAGTTATCATGCTTCTTGACGGAAAACATCACCCTACAACTTCCTATCCTACTATGGGATGGAATGATTTAATGAATCATTTTGCAAATGGATTATGGAAACTATCCTGCATGCCAATAGCACAAAGTACACAAGTACTCTTATTTGGTAACCGGATTTCACTATTTGGATTTGAAAGTACTCTTATTTGGTAACCGGATTTCACTATTTGGATTTGGATTTGGAAATCTTCCAATCCAAATCATGAATTTCAAGATTCAAATTCAACTCCAACCAAACATAGGATTTGGATTTATGATTAATAATTAAATTATAGTCATGATCAATAATTAAGTATTAATTATGATTAATTATAGTTATTATTATTTATAAAATTAATAATTAACGATTAGTATTAACAATTTGTAATTAATAATTAATAATTGACGATTAGTTATTATTAATTATAAAATTAATAATTAATGATTAGTTAATTTTAATAAATAACGATAATAATTAAAGATTAATAATTAATAATTAACGATAAATTAATAATAAAATTGATAATTAACTATTATAATTAATAATTAACAATTGATAATTTTTTATTAACGACTAATAATTATAAATTATAATTATTGATTAATAATTAACGATTAAATAACTATAAATTAAATATTATAAAAATAGTAATTATAAATTAATATTATTATGATTAGTATATTATTAATTAAATTATTATAAAATATGATTCTAATTGTGATTAAAATATTATTAATTAAGATTATAATAAATAGTTATTAACAAATTATTAATTAATATTAATAATACTAATAAATTATTAATATGATTATAACAAATTAACTAATAACTAATTAACTAATTTTTTAATTAATAATACTAAACATAGGATATGATTATTAATTAATATTATAATAATACAAATAAATTATTAATTAATATTATAATAATAATATAATAATACTAGTAAATTATGATTATTAACTAATTAACAAATTATTAATATATAATAATACTAATAAATTATTAATTATGATTATAACGAAATTAACTAATTAACTATTTTTTAATTAATAATACTATTTTTTATTAATTAATAATACTAATAAAATAGTTAGTTTTTTATATTAATTAACTAATTTTTAACGAAATTATTAAAGAATAAATATTTTTAACGAATTATTAAAGATTAACTAATTTTTAATTTACTAATTTTTAACAAAATTATTAAATAATAAATATTTTAACGAAATTATTAAAGAATAATTATTTTTTTCTCCAAAATCCAACCAAATCCAAGTTTGGATTTTGTCATACTTTCCATATCCAAATCCATCTCCACAAAACATAGGATTCCATGGATTTGTCTCCAAATCCTAAAAATTCAAATCCCACCTTCAAATACGGTTTACCAAACACACCCTTAAGTTAAGGAGTTGTTTGGTAAAATGGATTTGCATTTGGATTTAGATTTAAAAATCTAGATTTCAAATCAAATCCAAATCATGAATTTGGATTTCCAAATCCAACTCAACCAATATAAGATTTGATAAATTATTAATTAGCTATTATAATTATAATTATAGTTACGATAATAATTAAATTATTATTATAATCAATAAAAAATTAATTAATAAATTATTAATTAAGATATAATGATGATTATAATGACGATTAATAAATTATTGATTAGCTATTATAATTATAATTATAGTTATAATTAATATTAAATTATTATTATAATTAATAAAATAATAATAAATAATTATTAATTAGCTATTATATTATAATTATAGTTATGATTAATAATTAAATTATTATTATAATTATGATAATAGTCATGATTAATAAATTCTTAACTAAGATTAATTATATAATGACGATTAATAAATTTTAATTAAAATTTTAATAATATATTACTTATTAAATTATTAAGAAGTAAATTATTAATTTTGATGATAATTTATGATAACTAACCATTAGTTATTTTTTACTAAAATAATAACTAATATTTAGTTATAAATTTAAAAAAATGACTAATTTTTAATTAACTATTAGCTAATTTTTAATAAACTATAAATTAATATTTTAGAAATAGTAATTATAAATTAATACAATGATGATTAATAAATTAATAATTAAACTAGTATAATATTTAATTATTAAATTATAAATTATTAAATATGATATAATTGTGATTAAATATTATTAATTAAGATTATAAAAATAGTAATTAATGAATTATTATTTCATATTAAATAAGACTAATAAATTATTATAATAAGACTAATAAATTATTAATTATGATTATAATTGGATATATTAATAAATTATTAATGAATATTACAGTTATAATTAATAAATTTATTATAATTATGATTAATAAAATTATTTAGTTATTAATTAAGATTATTATAAATTATTAAATAATAAAATTATTAGTTAATAAATTATTAACTTAGATTATAATTATGATAACTAACTATTAGTTAATTTTTTTTAAAAACAATAACTAATTTTTTTTTAAAAAATATTTTTTAATAATAGTAATGACTAATTTTTAATTAACTATTATATAATTTTGAATAAACTACAAATTAAATATTTTAACGAAATTATTAAAAAATAACTAATTTTTTTTTCCAAATCCAACATCTTTCTTCCAAATCCAAATTTGGATTTGGTCATACTTTCCATATTCAAATCCATCTACAACCAAACAAAGGATTCCATGGATTTGGTTCCAAATCTGTAAAATCCTAAAATCTAACTCCAAATACGATTTACCAAACGGACCCTTAGACAGTTGTGATGACTTCATTTCTTATGGAGGTATAATAATTTGATATAAAACAATGTGAGTTTTTTGATAAATTATTTGCAAAATATATTGGAAGGGACAACGAAAATATAACCTGCTAATATCTTAAAAATATTATTTGACACTAATCAACTGCAAAACACATAGGATAGGGGACTAGATCAATATTGAGCCTGAGTGCTAAAACCGAACCATGTCAAACCTACTTGGCTCATCTATATGTTGTAGAAGTCTAGAAATATTTCACTTATAATTTAATCGTTTCCCTTCATATTATAGTTTAATTGTGAAAAATAAAATTCTTAGAAAACGTAAATCATACTTGGCCCACTTGTATGTTACAAAGTTTATAAAGTCAATGTTATTTTTATTCTTCACTTTTTACATGTATCCATTTTAAAATATACAAAATATTTTAAAGTAAATTTATTTTTAAAATGATGAACTTTTATTCTAGTCGGAAGTGTATAATATTAGTAGTTAATAATTAGTGAGCATATGTATAATTTACATGTTTTACATATAGCTAATTTAAGCATGAATATATCTATACTACTATATAATAAGGAAAGTTGGCTTCACCGTAAATTTTTTTTCTTTCAACTATGTCATTACATAACTTTGTTAATTAAAATTGTTCATTACAGTGAATTAGATCATGTAGGTAATTACGTATAAAATAATTAAGTAAAACGTAGTTTACTATTATGATATATTTGTTCTTTCCAAGTAAAAACAGAATAATTAAAATACGTGTAAGGCACGTGCATATATGATCTATATATAAGGTTGAAAACTTACCCTTTTCAAATATAAAAATTCTACGATAAAGTCTAAAAATAGATTTTATTATATAAGAAGAGATTAATTGTCTCTCTTTCCCTATAAAATGGATAAGATATGACCAGTGGGTTTGGAAAGCCCTAGCCGAAGGTTGTCTAACCAAAATTGTTTGGTTACTATATCCCATGTTGAAATCTATTGCATGTCCAAGGCTAATTAATGTTTTCTTTAGAATCCAGCTTTTCAACACTAACACTGTGTTTGGGAAAATTTGAGGGGAAGGAAAATGGAGGGGAAGGAAAATGGAGGAAAGTTAATTTTTCCTTCCTTTGTTTGGATGGACAAAAATAGGGGAAGAAAAAGTTTAAAAACAATTTTTTATTTGTTTATGGATATAGGTATAATTACTATTTCCTCCTTGGTATTCTCAAATGATGATTTAATTTTAACTTTTTGAGGGGTGGTGGGTAAATTCACTCAAATTCTCTCATCTCTCTCCATTTTCCTCGCACATTTGGGAGGAAAATTTTTTGGTGGGACCCACCTACTTTTTCCTCTCAAATTTTCCTCCCCCATGTTCTCTCCCCCTTTCCAAACACCATCATTTAAAATTTTTCTCTCACTTTCCCCTCAACTTTTTCCTTCCTCCCATTTTTCACCCTTCCCAAACGGTACCTAAGGCCACGTTTGGTTCGCGGAATGGGAGGAAAAGGAAATCAATTCCTTGTCATTTCCTTTCCTTTGGGAAATTTTAATTCCTATTGATTTTCCTTTCCGATGTTTGACAATGCCAAGAAATTTGGAAAGGAAAGTGAATACTTCAATGTGAGAAAGTGATTCCTTCCTTGGATGGATGTAATAACTTTCCCCCTAATTTTCTTCCATTGGAAATCACTTTCCTTTCCTTCTCAATTTCTTGGGCACCCAAACATAGAAAGTATCACTTTCCTTTCCAACCGGGAGATTCCGCGAACCAAACGAGTCCTAAGGCTATGTTTGGTTCACATAATTAGAACTTTGAAAAAACGAAAATAATTTATTTACTTTGTTTGGATGCCAAAAAATAAGAAGTAAATAAATTTGATTTCTAAAAGGAGAAAAAATAGGAAACAAAGTGGTTCCTCCCACCAACCCAAGGATTCCTCAAGGATTCACTTTTTCTCTCAATTTTTTTGATTTTTCCAAACAGCAGAAGAAAAAAATTGACTGGAATTACAATTTTTCAAATGAGAGGAGATATCATAGAATCGATTTTATTTCCTTTCATTTTTCCTTGCAAACCTACTTAAAATAATTAAAACGACCGTACTTAGCATAGGTTAACAAAATTATTATTAACTATTTTGCCGACAGTCAAATGATTAGTTGTTTCAAAAAAAAAAAAAATGATTAGTAGTTTAATTTTCGTCGACAATTTGCTGGTGTCCTTCAAGTAATGTAGTTTGTAGTTGTAATTAATTAATTGATTAATGTTTACTTGCTTTGCTCTTTTTTGTCCCATTTCTTGATTGAGAAGAGAAACCATCGAATATAGAATATTAGAGTTCCTAAGCTCTAAACAGTCCCACCTACCACACTTTAGAGACAGTTAAGTACTTATACGAAAAATTATACTAATCAAGTCACATCCAAATGCAAGGAACAAACATCAAATTGCAGTTACATTTCTCTGTCATTCGTTCGACTATCTATTTTTTAAATATTTGTTGAAATATTAGTTGGGCCAGTGTTTATTGAACCTCGAAATAAATAATATAATGGAATTCATAGTAGTTGTCTCTCAAGTGAACACATCCATACTCTGAAGGAACTCAAAAATTTATCACACACAATGGATTCAACTGCTGATTTTTAATAATGGAATTCATAGTAGGTCAACTTTCCTTGTACTAGCATTTATATATTCTTTTGAATATAACGTAAAACAAACATACTACCAGTTTGTTATGTAGGATTCCCCTTCATATTTATTATTGTTGTTTATAGTCATGTAGGTTCTGCGTATGCTATTTTTTTAATATTCTCGAGTTCAAAAAAATTAAGCCACATTTATTCCTTCGGCCATATTTATCCTCTTTTATATGAAAATTATATTCTTTCTTGAAAAAAAATATATATAGTACACTTTTGAAATATAAATCTGAGAAAAAAGTACTTTCAAATAATTATTTTAACTTTGACAAAAAATACATTTATTGAGATACTTCTATATGAATATACTAGATGCCCAAATTTTTCTCCGCTGAGCGCTTCTCTACCAAACCCTAGGGTTTGCGACGTCTCCTTTCTCCATCATTCCGCCACACCTCTATGTATCATTCACACCCTCCCGTCGCCCCCATTACTCCCGTCGGAGTTTGCTCTCCCTCAGTGTAGTCATCTCTTATCTCCCTCCCTGTCGTGATTATGATAGATTGACATGTTGTCATACAAAGATGCGGTTGAGAAAATGGCCTCTCTTTTCTCGCATCAAGGGACTGCAGGGACCATCTCTCTGTCGTCTAGGGAAAGCGCAGTACCACACATTGGGCGTACACTCTAGCAGTTAAACCTTGCTCCTCGCGAAGATTCACAAGGCCTATCCTCTCGTCTATTCTTACCAAGATGTGGAAGGCCTCTGTGATGATCCATGCCTTTGATTTGGATATAGACAGGAGGACTTTCCTGGCGAGGTTGGATTCTCCTGATGCTGTCAATCAGGTGTTGCCTGATGCTCTTTGGAGCATTAAGGAAGAACTCCTTGCTACTGAGCATTGTGATCGTGGGAAATTCCCCAAGAGTATCAATTCCTTTTTGCTGATCTTTGGATCCAACTCCATAAGATCCCACCTAAGTTCTTCAATCGTATAGCGGTTACCAGGGTTGCTGAGGCTCTTGGATCTCTAAGGATCTGCTCTATGGAGGATAAATCACAGTGGAAAACATTCGCCTGTATTAAAGTGCTTATTGATATATCAAAGCCACTCAAGAAAGCATATCTACGTCTATTGATGGAGTTTCTGTAGGTCAGGTGCAAGTGAAATATGAAAGACTACCTATAATGTGTCTCTTCTGTGATAGGGTGGGTCATACTTTATCTACCTGCATTGAGCGAGAATCATTCTCCTCTTTGATTGGTGGAGACGGGTTGGTTGAAGAAAAACTTCGCATAAAGGAGCTGCTCAAACCTAAAATCAAATAGGAGGACTTCAGAGCAGATATACAATGACCTCTACTGCGATGAAATCTACTGGACCTCGCTGGACCTGAGGCCGTTCAATAGCATAGTTCGGCACTGGTGCAGCCTATGGCTATTCCTGGAGGTGACCAGCTGGGGAATTCTCAAACCAATCTCCGAAGTCCTTGTTTGCCATATACGAAAAGTTGAAGAACTTTTGTATTACAAACTAAAAAGAGTACAAGAGATTCTAAACAACAAATCTAAGTACAGTTTTAATTCTGGAAAAGTGTAACGAGCGAGATCGAGCACTATAGTGACTCATTTACTCAGTTCGATCTGACGACGAGAAGAACTTGCTCTGACTCTTTGAATACCTGTGAGTGGTGACCTGGGCTTGCCAATCAAGACAGTCGAAGATCCTGAATGAAGGAAGACTTCTTCTATTTTTAGGCAGACAAATATGCGATGTGTGCATGGGTTGTTGGCATGTATGAGCGCTGTGCGCACGAGAAAATAGCTAAATCTGTTGTAACTGCACCATTAGAGCTGCTGCTGAGCTGATACGTGACAGTTGTTGAGATTTGTCTGTTGCTATCTTGGGCGGTTAGCACCCATTCATAAATATGACTGAGTCAATGCCACATATCGTGTGTACATCACTCGAAATCTCATTCAGTTTAAACAAACTGGATTTGATAGTATTTAAAGAGATACGGTTGCCATACTGGCTACGTGGTCTTCTTTTGACAAATGTCACATTGTGAAGGAGCTGCGCGTCGTTGGAGGCTGCGCTTTTGGATAGAACAGAGGCTGCGCTTCTGGAAGTCTTACGTGCCTTTGACTAATAGCTGGCAACTGCTATCTGACAACTAACAACTCGATAGTTTTTAATAGTTGTCTTCTAACACTTCGTTTAGTATGCCATTAATGCTGAAGTGACGGCACAGTGTATGTGCCTCATTTTGAGCGGTGTGTTTTTGGGTCTCCAGGGTGCTGCGCTTTTGGGGCATTGAGTCATTGCACTTTTGGGTCGTGGAGACACAACGCTTTTTGGGACGACAAGTTATTGCACTTTTGGGGCGTTTGAGTCACTGCGCTTTTGGGATGTTGAGTCAATGCCTCCTTAATTGCTGCCACTTTGGGGGACTCGAAAAGTGGTGACAAAGACTTAATCAGAGACTTCAATAAATAAGATTTATTGTGATGAATTCTAAGTTCATCCAATTAACTCGGAGTCTTTGACTTGCTGCCACGTGGCGTGCGGGTTGGAACATACACAACCTATAAAGGAGAGCTTTTGAGGAAGCTATTATTCATTGCTTCTTGGCCTCCTCTGTCATGCTCGATCCCGACTTAGCTTCAGATGGCCGTAGGCCTCACATAAGTCGACTATTGATTGTAGATCTCTTCGTTCAAAGAAGTCGCAGTCTTGGTGCAGGACAATTTTAGTCGAGATATACTTGAGCGTTTGGCATGATGGGTTCAAACCTGAACAACAACTTGGCTATATTCTGATGTGGAACATCGAGATGTTGGCTATAGGGTTTGGACTGATTGTCGACCCTTCGTTATACTGAAAGAGCCACAAGTTAGCTGATGAGGATGACACTCATTCATTGACAAGGAAGTGATTCGCTCTGGAGAAGATGTGTTGCACTTCTGTGGGCTGCGCACTTGTAGGCTGCGCACTTTAAGCTGAGTGATAGTCTTTATATATAATCATGAAGAATCTATAATATACCTTTGTAATCATGATTTAATAAAGCATCTTTCTTCATGTACTGCACTTTTCTATTCTTTGATGTGTGCAGCAATTTTGTGTCTCCTGCGCTTTATAGATGCTGTACTTTTTTTATGCTTCTACAAGACCCTCCTCGAAGTATTCAAACTTTGGATAAAGTTTATAATACTTTGAAAAAAAGTAGGAAATCATGGCATAAGAAGTGCACATCACGTTACTGACAAGCTGTCATCGTTAAGAGAGCTTAGTAGCCGTCATCAATTAGTCGTTATCTTATAAATGACAGTGACTCCTCGTTTTTTGGAAGAGATCAAGAATAATTTCCTTTGCATGCATTTCGAGAGGTTTCCTCAAATCCGAAGCGTTTAACACGTGTCTTTCCCTATAAATAGGGATTTTTTGAGAAGAGTGAGAACTTTTTCCTCTGTCTTCTTCTCTAAGTCTTTCCTGAAAGAGAGCTTCTTCTTCTTTTGAGAAACCCTAGCTTTTTGCCATGGCTCCCAAAACGAGAGCCTCTAAAGTTCCCAAGGCCGACAAGGCTAGTACGACGAACACGAGCAAGGCCAAAGGAAAGCACCCGGTGACTGAGGCTGTCGACGTCGATGACTCGTCGGTTGTTGATGCTAGCGCGTATAGAGATGTGCGACCGGCTATTGCGAGTAGGTTTTTCGTCATAGAGATGGCCAAGACAAAATGGGTGTTCGATTTGAAACATCGATGCCCTATTTTGCTGATGCGCATGGGTGCTACTTTTCGAAGTAGCGTCCATAAGATGGGCTAAAGCTCCACTTGTTGATGCACATGGCGGTACTTTTTGAAGTAGCTTCCGTAAGATGCGCTAAAGCTCTATTTGTTGATGCGTAAGGCTACTGAATAGTGCCTGCACAGACGCTTAGCTTGTTGATGCGCAAGGCTACTGAACAGTGCCTGTGCAGACGCTTAGCTTGCTGATGTGCAAGGCTACTGAAAAGTCCTATGCAGAAGTTTATCTTGCTGGTGCACATGGCTACAGTGTTTGCGTATCTTGCTCTTTTTTGCAGAAAAATACTTGGTATATTTTTCTGAATTTGTTTATTTTGTATGGAGTTTCTGTGACCATCCTCCTTTTCGACGAGATCCTCTTTGACTTATCGGTCTGCTCACTAGGCGTGAATTTTGACGAGGCGGTGGTTAACCCTGCCAGGAAATTGATCGCCCAAGGCCAACCAGAGCAACGATTGACTAGAATACACGAACAATACTTCGCCTACTTCTGTTGTATGATGGATCGAGGAAAGTTGTCGATTGTAAGTGATTCAGGGGTGAGATGTTGAAACCTTAGTTCCTCTTCGGTGACACACAAGCTAATTTTGAAGGAGACAGACCTCATGAAGCTTAGAGAGAATTGATACTTTGGTAACTACAACTCAGTTTGTATGTTTCGGGGACCGACCGACATCTCTCGCTTTCGGTGTCCTTTGGCTTCACTGAAAAGCGGAGAATGGAATGGGACCTGACCCCGTCTTAGGGGGTCTGATGACAGGCCACTTTAAGCTGGATACCCGCTCCATGAAGGAGTCCTTTATGTGTGCTCGTGATGGTCCATCATATACTTTACAGGTGCTGCATCCCGGCCATATGCTTAGTGATTTTACCCCATACTTGCATCCGTTTGGGGCTTCTCTTTTCGTCAACCGACTTCTTACGGCAGAAGTCTCATATCCGGGTTGAAGATTGGATCTACCCTGACACTAAATAGCATAATTTGACCTTATGGATACTAAGCAAGTACAAGACGGAGCAGAAGGATATTAGCTTGCACCACATCATGAGAGCTACTGAATACGATATATAAATCAACCCCCTTATTCCTGGCATTGCTGGAGATGTACAATCACCACACCGGAACCTTCTATATCCCGGGAAGAAAGATGGGGCTAGCCCTTCACGAGATATTCACGGTCTCGAAGCTGCTTTGGGGCAAAGTGCCATACGAAGAGTACACTCCTTGTAATGAGGAGTTTATAGGGCTGGAGGCCAAATACCTTGAAATGATGGAGGTGTACAATGAACTACTTTTTCATCATCAGGTGTGCATACGCCAGGATTTCTAGAGGACTCACCCTCACATTTCTGCTTAGAGAGAGTATATTTTTATACAGCATCTGACGGGACCGTAGTAGGTCCATTTTTCCACACGTAGGGAGTATACCTTCAATGAGGTTAAAGCTCTGATGGCCAAGGCAGGGAAGTCAGTCCCTTCAGTGATGCTAAGGGAAAACCCACCTCCATAGTTTACAACTTCTTTTGTAGAAACCTGACCGCCCTGAGCCTGAAAGCGGTGTTGGCTGCTTTCTTGATGATATGGCTACGTAAGGCCATGGTGTCTGGTGGATTCGGATCTGTAGGACGAGGGAGTTAGGACCTCATCATGCCGATTGTGAAGCTGGTCTTTGGGCATAGGCTGGCCTTGCTTCCAGCCATGGTTTACAATACTCTACGAGGCTTGCGAGAGCTCTCGAGGAAGATAAAAGAGCATAGTGGGAAAGACGACAAATTTTTTTGAGCCAAACTCCCTTACCATTATTTGATGGCTTGGTTGGCGTTGCACCGCCAAGGTTTAATAGACCCTAGTTTGGAAGAGGTTATGAGGAATTGGATGCTTCCTTACGCAGCTACCGCTGAATGAAGTGGCTCCATCAAGGCATCCCCATTTGCAGATGGGTACTGGGGCGCTTGGATAGCTATGACTTCTAAAGGACTCCGCCCACCTACTCAGGCTATTATGCGGAAGGGGGCTAAAAGACCAGGTCAGAGAGATGAGCAATTTGACCCGTGGTACTTTCCGTTGGCTACAGTCCATCCAACCAACACATTTGGTGTAGGGAATCAGAATCTGATATACCTAGAGCCCTATTCGCCGAGTCAGTTTATGCAGCAGTTTGGCTATAGCCAGACGATGATAGATAACCCGAAACCTTGCTTGGGCTATGAGGGAAGTTTATTGGATGGTGCACGTGCATGGTACTATTATAATGCCGGGTGTACTGGGCGAGCTTTAAGATCCCCGTAATCCATTCCACAACCTATATCATGTACTCCGCCGTAAAGTTTCACTGTTTAGCGAACAATTTTTCTTTAGGCTATAATCGGGAGCGGAGTTTTATTGTTGGGACAAGGCTGGAGGCCTCTCAATCTGTCCTTATGCGCCTTCGAGAGCTTGTATCGTCGGGAGACAGGACCTCGAAAGGATCTAATGCCTCCCGGAAGGAGAAGGAAAATGCGGTGCCCTTGAGTCCTCATTTGAAACGCCAAGCCCCTAGGGAGGTGACTTCTCCCTCTTCAAGAGATTCAAGCAAATTGCTCATAAGCAGACCGACCTGAGCGACGGTCTTCGCATACATGAAGTGGAAGAAAACTCCATCCTCTGAGTCTCCTTCACAGGTATATAGTACTCATTTTTAATTTGTCAAGTTTTGAGACTTTTGCTTATTGTTTTTTTTTATATAGCATGCAAAGAAGTCAATACGGTCGAAGAAAGATATGACCGATTATGAGTTTGAAGTCCTCGGGGAGCTTCTCGAGGAACCTGCTGCTAGGGTGCCCCCTCGGGTAGTACTATGTTCAGAGGTTAGGCTTACAACCTATGTACCAACTGAAGGCCCTTCTTCGAAGAGTATAGAAGGAATCGCTCTCGCCGAAGGGCCCTCGACTGCCGAAGTGCCTGCGACAACGGGGGCTGAGAAGACTATTGTCCCAGGGAAGATCCTGCCGATTGAAGCTGCTGAGGCTGTCGAGTCGAAAGAGGTTTTTTCGCCCGCTCCAACTGCCACCTTTGACTATGAAAGTTAGGACTTTTCGGAGTTGATGGAAGTATATCAAGAAGAGACCCTTGCGGAGAGGACTGCGAATGAGCCTGTCGTGATATCCGGGGTCGATCCTGCGGTGGCCGAAGACGTGGTCCGAGAACCCGTGTCTGAGACGGATAAGACAACTGGGGACAATAAAGGCATTGCCCAGGATACCTCTACTGAACCTCCTTCCCAGACCGTCGAAGATCAAGGTGGTGAAGGGGATAAGGTAGCTAATGAATCATCCTGGGATGATATCGTAGGTCTGACCCATGAGCCAGCAAAAAGGACTGCTGAAGAGTTGGCCGAGGAGGCCATTGGAGAGTTGACCGGAGAGGTCGTTGAGAAGTTGGACGAAGGGGCGTTGAAAAGTTGGCCGAGGAGGCTGTTGACCATCAGGCTAGCGAGTCGGCCAAAAAAGTTGTTGAAGAGCCGGCTAAAGAAGCCGTCGAAGACCGGGCTGATGAATCAGCCACTAAAGTTGTTGAAGATCCGATTGTGAAGGAGGAAGGTTTTGTCAAGGTGGTTGAGTCACCTTTACCGGTTAGGGGAATATAAGTCGGCCCTGAGGTAGATGAGCCTTCTACTTTGGAAGATTCGGACCCAACATATGTTTCATGGGGAGCCACTCATGGGGCAACTTCTGAAATGGTGGTGCAAGAGCTGAATCAAACAGCACCCGTAGCTAATGTTGGTGTTCCACTGGCGGCCTCTGTCTCTGCCCCGTTAACAACCTCTAGTCTTATAGTGACTGCGGCTGTTGTTGCTCCTGCTCCTGCCCCAGGGTCTTCCACTGTGGTGCCTCCGATGACTCCAATGGCCATGGTTGATAATGACTATTATGCCAGGCTAATCATTGGCACTATTTACAACACTTTTAGGCAAGGAGTGGAGAGTTGTCCTACAGCACAATCGAATGTTTACGCTGGCTCGGTCCAAGTAACAATTTAGTTGGTGGCACTGCGAGATTATCTTGGGTATGAGGCGAAAGTCGATGCCCTGGAGATATCCATGGCGGAGTTGGAAGCTAGCCTTCTAGAGCTTTAAGGCCTTGAGCGCAACTTTTCATCCGTAGTGGATGCGGAGCTAGAGAAGATGGTTGCGGAGATCTCCCAATATGAATTGGAGCGAGAATCTATTGCTCGTCGGATTACTGAAATTGAGGTGCAGGTCAGAGAGGTAGTCACGGTTGAAGGGGTCCAAGTCTGTCTCCAAGAAATCATGGAGGAGCAGTGTGAAGGCCTTCGTGAACAGATCCACTTTTGGAGGAACAGCTGGCAACCACAGAGGGCAAACTTGAGAAGTTAAGGAATCAGTATAGGTCCCTTCGCCAGCAATTTGAGGCCTTGGCTCAAGAGAAGGAGAGCCGGCGCTCGTCAGGCATAGCTGGAGATTGCTTACCAAGGCATGTCCCAGCTTAGAGAAGAGGCAGCCATACGTCAGGAAGCAAACCGTCGAGCAAAAGAATTTATCAGACCCAGGATTGTCTTCTTGAGGGATCGAATCAGTGACCTGTCGTGCCGGCCTTCTTAGACAGCGGCTCTGTCGCTATTTTTATTCCCTCTCCTTAAAGAGGCTTTTTTATTTTGATGTAGCAAAACCTTTTTTTCTTTATAAAAAAATTAATGTCTTGATTTTGCTTCTTTATTTGTCCATTTATTATGAACTTTTTGTAGTAGCTTAACTTTGCTGGGGATATTTTCTTATGGGAATGTTTACTCAGAGTTAATATGGACATGGTAAACACGGAATTTTGTAGAAGAATTCTCTTACTCAGAGGTTATACGAACATGGTAAGAATAGACTCTGTGGGGATATAAGAACAACTCGGAGGTTGGTTTGGTAGGAACGTCTACTCAGAGGTAAGATGGACATGGTATACATAACATCTCGGTTAGAGGTTTAAACAAACATGGTGAGATAAGGTGGTGATTCAGAGATAATATGAACATGACCGCCTTTAGAAATACATGCTAAAAACTAGACATAGCATTTCTTTAGAAACTTGCCATTGATCGGCATCATTAGCAAATCTCCCGGTAAGCACCATTGGAATACACTATTTTATGACAAATAGTCCTTCCCATTTGGGCTCAAATTTACCAGGTATTTTGTGAGTCATAGCCATCGGCCTTCGAACTGATAGCACCAGGTTGCCAACTTGAAACGTTCTTTCCTTGACCCTTTTGTTAAAGGCTCCGAAAATCCAAGCTTGATACAGCTCAATACGTTGCTGAGCTAATAGACACTTTTCGTCTAACGCTTCCAACTCTTGTAGCCGATGGTGTTGATTATCTTCGTCTATCAGTTGGTTGGTGACAGCCACCCATAGAGATGGAATCTGGATCACTAGGGGGAATACCGTCTCGCTTCCGTAGATAGAGAGAATGGCGTACTGCCAGTAGGAGTCCGAATGGTTGTACGGTCAGCCTATAGATATTCATCGAGTTTTTTATTCCAATTGCGGTTATTAGAAGATACAACCTTCTTGTGTAACTTTACGATTGTCTTTTTGAATGCTTCAGCTAGCCCATTCACTATAGGATTATAGGTCGTCGATGCTACATTATGTATTCGGTTTTTTTATCACAAAACTGATGGAATGCATGACTCACGAACTGGGTCCATTGTCATGGATAATTCTCTGAGAAACTCTGAAGCGGTAGATAACATGATGCTTGACAAAGTTGATCACGTTTGAAGCTTTCACTTCAGCCAATGGTATCGCCCCTGTCCACCTGGAAAAGTAGTCGGTGATGGCGAGGATGAACCAATGTCCTTTGGAGGATGGAGGGCTAGTCGACCCGATGATATCCATTCCCCATGCTTCGAACGGCCAAGCGGCCACAGTAGGGTGTAGGAACTCGGAGGGTTGATGAATGAAATCATCATTCAGCTGACATATTCGACACTTTTTATCATAATCAACGGCATGCCATTATGGTGGGCCAATAGTAGCCCATACGCTATAGTCGGTCTTGCAACTTAGGACCGGGTTGGTGAGCTCCGAACGTACCATCGGGTAATTCATGGAGTGCCTTTTGTGCTTCAGCATTAGATAAGCACCGAAGGAGAAGTCCGTCGTAAGAACAACGATACAACATTTTAGTAGCTGTGTCATAATAGAATCGAAACGAGCGCCTCTTGATAGAAGTAGCTTCCTTCGAGTCTTCGGATAGGATTCCATAGACCGCGCAGTCTATAAATGGGTTTCGTCAGTCCCTAATATTAACATTGGTGCCTGTATGCAGTGAGTAGCTCAGACACGTATGTAGATTGTTCTTTGGGAAAATCAGCTCTTGTCCTATCATAGTGATGGAGTACTGGGTCCCGACAGGAGTTGCCAGAGAAAGCGAGACCGACGAAGGCGTCGACCTCCAAATTTTGCAATCGAGGTACATGTTCTATAAAGAACCCTGTAAAGCTGGAGATGATGTCGACTACTGCGTGATGATAGGGGACTAGATCCTCGTGTCAAACCATGTATTGGCCTTTAACCTGATTTATTATCAGTTTCGAGTCACCATAGGCCTCGAGGTAGTCGACTCCCAACTGTTTTGCGAGTTGAAGCCCGATGATGAGAGCGTTATACTCGACGACATTATTAGTGCATGATTCCATGCGAGAATACGTACAGTGAATGAAAGCCTTCAGGAGTGACCAGGACCACGCCTACTCCTGTAATAATTTTGCCTTGGGACCGTCATAAAGTTTTGAAGTTTTTGGGACAGGATGTGCTGCCAAGAAGTGAGCTAGCGCTTGCCCCTTAACCACCTTTTGTGGAACGAATATATATCATAAGGCGTCAGCAAGATTGCCTATGTGGCTAACCGCTAGTTTAGTGCTCCAAACTTCGTCATAAGGACTCTGAGGGGGTTGACCCTAGAGATAACGTAAATCATTTGTCCAGCTACATAGTGGCACGTCTTTTGGATGGCGAAGACTAGAGCCAGACACTCTTTGTCCATAGGATTATACCAATGTTCGACACCCACCATGGTCCTGCTCAGATAGTAGATTGCCTATGGCTTTTATTGCTTTTCTGGGCTAGTAAAGCACTGAAAGAATGGTCCATCGCTCGAACATATAGTAGAAAGGGCCTCCACATGACCGGTGCCACCAGGACCGGGGGACTAGTGAGATATTTCTTGATGTCGTCGAACGCCTGCTGGTATTCTTCAGTCCAGACATAAGAAATCTTCTTCTTTATTAGTTTAGTGAAGGGTTGGAATCGCCCAGAAAGATTTGCTATGAATCTTCAGATGTATTCCAAACGTCCTTGTAGGCCTCGAAGCTCACAAAGGTTCTTTAGGGGAGCCATGTCCAGGATAGCCTTGGTCTTTTCAGGGTCAATATGAATACCCTTGGCTGTGACGATGAAGCCTAGGAACTTGCCACTGGCAACTCCAGAAAAGACTTGGTTGTGTTCATCTTTAGCTGATGTGTCCGTATTAAGTTAAACACCGTCTTCAGATCCTCTAGATGGTTGGCCTTCCTTCGACTTTTGACGACAATGTCATCAATATAACATTCCACCAATTTTCGGAGGTATTTGCGAAATATGGTGCTCATAGCCCGCTGATATGTCGCCCCAACATTCTTCAAACCGAAAGGCATTACTGTGTAACAGTAGATTCCTTTTAGGGTTCGAAATGAGGTATGCTTTTCATTGTCAGGGAATATTTTGATCTGGTTGTAGCCCAAAAAAATGTCCATGAAGGACTTACGTTCAAAACCACAAGTATTTTCGATCATAACGTCGGTGATTGGAAGGAAAAACTCGTCTTTTGGACAGGTCGAGTTAAGATCCCTGAAGTCTATGTTGACTCGAATCTTTCCATTTTTCTTGGTGATGGAAACGATATTGGCCATCCAATCTCGATGTTGCTCCTCGTGAATAAAGCTACTGTCTATGAGTTTGTCCACTTTTTTTCTCGATAGCATCCATGATGTTGGGACGAAAGTGACGATGTTACTGCTTAATAGGCTTAGCATTGGGCAGAATATTAAGTCGATGCATTAAGACTTGCGGGTCTAAACCCAACATGTCTTCATAGCTCCAAACGAAGACATCGATGTATTCTCGGATAAGTTGTATCAGGAATTCTCTGTCTTCTTCTGTCAAGCTTTTGCTAATAAAGATGGGCTTAGGTGAAGCCTCATCTCCTAGGTCGATTTGAACAACCTCGTCTTCCGTGGGAGGTTCTTGCTATTCAAAGCGCCACTCCATTGGGATCCTAGGCGTTGAGCTCAGGGTTCTTCTTCGAAGGATTCCAGCGTCTAGTCTTCATCCTCCATCGGGAAATTTGCGGAGACCATATTAACCGATAATACATTCTTGAAGGCCTGGTCGATACTGGTATTGGAGTCCCAGGCAGAGGAAACTGATGAGTATGAACGCACCTTGACTTCGGCTTTCGAATTTTTTGGGGTTGTCGAGGGCGTGACATAACCCAACCCTCGGCGAGTACAGTAGTAGTAATCTTGGGGTTTCCCTTTTGGAGCCGAAAGTTGTAAGGGAAGACGTCGACCCTTACCATAATTTAGGCCTCTGTCGCTGGTCAAGTCATAACCCATCTTCTGGATAAGGTATTTAGCTTGAGTGGTACAATGGTAGAGTTGCATCTTGCCATTATCAGGTTCTGGTTCGACGGGAGTGAGTCTTTGGGGACATTCTATCCGGCCGAATAGGATGGGCTTTTGGTCCTTTTTCTTGCCGAGACCATGTAGGCGTCTCGGGATGGGACAACTCGACTTGCAAGATTAGTGGTTGTCACTTGTGTTTGTAGCATTTATAGAGCGTTATTTAAGAAGTACATAGTATTCCAGTGCGCACAAGAATAATTCAAAGATAACTTTCTATTAATGAAATACGCAATATTATCCAGAGGGATTACTGTCATGCCCCGATCTCGCAGAGTCCTTTCATCCTCACTTTAGACTCTGTGAGACCGTTCATCCTCGCTTGGGCGTGATGTCGTGCATGCCTAAGTTGTGCTTGCACAAGGCCAAGACCTGTATAATGACAAATTAGACAAGATTGACAATAACGTAGCGGAACATAATACAGATATTTGAAGCAGCAGCGGACACATTGCAGAATATAATTGAACACATGGTAGCAGAACAATATCTTCTTATTGATTTCATTTGAACATATTATAGGTCTCAACTCTCTGATACAATGCTTATATTCTCTTAAAATCATTACAGATTACGATGATCCCGTTCTATACATTATATCCTTTCATATACAAAACAAACTCTTTGCAACAGATGTCCACCTTTTGGCATCTCTTCTGATTTCTGGCTCCTAAGGATGAGGCTCGGCTATCGTTGTCATGCCCTAGAACCAGAATACTGGAGAGCGGGAGACAGACACAGCCAGCTACGTACATTGAAGTGCAACCCACCTCGTAATACGGTCACAACTGTCTAGATGAATGAGGGTTTAACTACAAGCCAGCAGTCTCTTATGGTCAAGAACAAGCCTAGTGTCTCAATCTCAAGCAAGCAAGTAAATGTTACAAGATATTAGATCATCAGACATACAAGGTAAGGCATTCCAAACCATTACATATTCAGAATATAAGTTTCAACACGAGCTAACACTTGCTCGGCGACTAAACATCTCAAAAGAATAATTTTATAATAGAGTGGGAGAGCAAAATAAGAAATCCACTCGTTGCCAGGGTTGCGTCTAGTATTCAATATCTGGCTGGAAGGTAGGTAGATCCTTGAGTTCTACTCCAAAATCTGGCCAAACAAAACCAACTGGGTCAGACCCCAGAAAGAACAAGTGCCACAAGGGAGGCTTCACTTAAGAACTAAAACCAGCAGGTTAATAAACAGAAGATATAAATAATGAACATAATTAAGTAACAAGAAGACATGGTTAGAATAAAACAATAGCTTGTATTATGAAAAAGAGGCGGAATATAATTTCCATGTTAACCACAAGGCAAGCATTCAGGTACGGCCAATCAAGTCTTACGGCTTGCTATCATTAGCTAGCTAGGGTTATGACAGGTCTAGTTACTAACAAGATGCATTTGAGATATTTCCGGGTTATAAGCCCTGCAGTTATCCAGGTTATCCAGGCGAGGTTGCTTAGAGTTATCAAGAATTTAGAGAATCATGAGGTGACTTGGAGTGCAAACATGGCAGTGTGCTTTAGTACTTATGATTCAAGAAGTGCCCCATATGACAGTGGGCTTGAAATGTGCCCTACTCGTCGGCAGGCTATAAGTCCACTCAGGTGTGGCCTGGATAACATGATCATCTATAACTGGGAAAATCTCTCTATATGAACTACTTGATCAATCTAGTTATTAACCTAGTCATATTCATTATGAATTCCTGACCGTGGTAACCAGGAATCCATGTCCTAGACATGATGCAAGACGAGACATGTAGCTTGTACAATCACAATCAGGAAAATCAACCACAGTGTCAAGACAAGTGTTACTTAGCAAGTCAGGGTAGCTGTCGTAACAGCCTTTCAAGATTATCATGTCATGTCAGGTTACTTGTTACTAGTCAGGAGTGCGCCTCGACGGGCCACTATCAAGATTATACATGTCTTATCAAGTTACTTATCATGCCAAGAGTGCTTGTCAAAAGTACGCCTCGACGGGCCACCCAAGGGGTTATCATTACCGTGTTCATGTCGTGATCAATACTGGCAAGTTATGTTATGCTTAACAAGTTATCGAGTCGGGTTGCCACAAGATAGGTAAAGTACAAGTTATATACAAGATCACTGGTATATACATCAAGAACTAGGAGAACATGCATGGGGGCAAGGGGTATCATGGCAACAAGTGGCGCTGGTCAAGTAGCGCCAGAGAAAGGACATATGGCACCAAGGGGGGACAGGTTGCGCCTAAGTTGGGTTGCGCCATGCTGGGGTGCGCCAGGCACTGGCATGCTCCAGGCACTGGGGTACGCCAGGTCAGGTTGCGCCAGGCATTGGGGTGCACCGGGTCAGGTTGCGCCAGGTCAGGTTGCGCCTGACTGGGGTGCACCAGGTCAGGTTGCGCCTGAATGGGGTGTGCCAGGTCAGGTTGCGCCAGGGCCAAAGGGCGCCTGGGCTAGGTTGCGCCTGACTGGGTTGCTCCAGGTCAGGTTACGCCAGGGCCAAAGTGCGCCCGGGCTAGGTTGCGCCTGACTGGGTTGCGCCAAGTCAGGTTGCGCCTAACTGGGTTGCACCAGACATTGTTCTTCTTCTCCAAACAGCAAAAAAGAACCCATGGAACCCGAAAACTTCAAAATGCTATAACGTTTTTAAAATAAGTCCAAATTAAGACTTCCAAGGGTCTAAACTGCATAGAACGAGATTTTCTACAGCCTGGGACTACTGGTTTTAGGAAATACCAATCTTTAATAGATTAAAACCAAAAAAAAGAAAAGATCAAAACTTAAATCTGTAAAAATCCATCCATCAAAACCGAAAATGCTAAGTTCTAAAGAGGCTTAGAATCAAGTGGAGAAGAGAATAAAAAAAAAATGGAAGATCCATTATGAAGCAAGATTACACTTGCCTAGGGTTTCTTTGGTGGGGGGAGGAGTAATTAAGAAGAAGAAGTAGTAAATGAAAGAGTTATGGAGAGAGAGAGAGGAGTTGGTTTTTATATAAACTCTCTTCAGCTCAAACCAAAACAAACCAAGCCAAGCCAAGAATAACCAAGACCAACCCAAGTCATGTTGAACCATGTTGAACCAAATCAAGTCAAGATTAAACCAAGGCTAAGCTAAGCAAGATAAGTCAAAACACGGGCCATCTGACAATTGTCAGAAATCTATATACGTATCCTGAAAAATACGTATAAAAGGAAATGGAAGTGACAATCGCTTCGGACTATCCATCTCGATTCATCTTGCACCTGCGTGCAGACTGATGATGGGTCAGTATATCAACATACTGGTGATTGTGAACAAAGGCTACATTTGTCTGAAACGATCACTAATTCATTTAGTGAGAAAATATTGCTTGTGATGTATTCTTGCTACTTTTACCTATGTTTATTTCATGCAGTTCAAAGTCAGACTACATCTCTTTTGAAAAGCCACAGTTTATATCATTTAATCTCAAGCATACAAGAGGACTATTCATTTCCAAGCACGATGACTATCATATCATATGATGTGCGCAGCATGTTTCATGAACCAAAATCATTTCTCAAGGACAAAAGCATTGGCATTCTTTTCTCTTATTCAAGACATTCTCAGGGTCAGTTACAAGCACGATTATCAGATGTTTTCTTTGAAAGGGACATAACAATTATTACAACAGATTATTCTTTTAAGCAACTCATATTTAGGAAGCAATGATGTCACTTTTAGTGATTCTTACCATAGCCGACGGTCTATTCCTACACAAGACAAGGATTAGCATAAACATAATATAACCAACATTTCTCCTGTTCGTCTCTGCATTGATACCTCTTAGCAAAACAGTTACTGATTCTTCCAATCTGATTGGCAACTG